>VDFB02049505.1:165099-269612 GCA_007258455.2 Sequoia sempervirens | reverse complement strand
GTGATTTGACTTCTTGGAATTTGAAGTGATTCAGTTGCCAATTGAAGCTTATATATTGTTGTTGTTTGATGAGCTGTTGAAGCTTGTATATTGTTGTTGTTTGATGAGTTGATATATGAATGTTTTGGAAAGCAAAGTTATGCTGCTCGAATGAATCCAGAACCTGGCTAAGGGGAAGCTTAGCAAATTCAATCCATCATTTGGGCCTGAAACTATCGCTTCCTAGGTGGAGATATGAGACTATGCTTCATTCAGAGGTACAGATTGAGCTTCAATTCTGATGTTTTTAACAGGTTGTTGATGTATAGCCTGTTTCCTGAGTCTTTGGTTCGTCATGGCTGAAGCGAATTTTTGATCATAGCTTTGCCAATGAATTTTATTTCATTTTGGGTATTCATCCATGCTGTTTGACTGTGAAGGGCGACCCTTTTTGGAAGTTTTCAGATTTTTTAGTGAAGTTTCTGATTTTTGGGAGAAGGTCGACCCTTCCTGGAGGCCGTACCTTTCTTCTTGTCTGTCTTGGGAATCGTGCTAGTTGTTGCTCTTTGTTTTTGGCTCGTTTTCTCAATGGAGGTTGGACGCCTAGCTCTTAGTTGTTGATTGGTTGTGGTTTAAGAGCTTTCCGAGTTGATTTGAAGAAGATACGTCCATTATGGTGAATTCTCATCTTGCTGATCTGATTTTTTGTATTTCATGTTTCTGATCAGATTAGTTAGAAATTGTTATAATGCTGTTTTGAGTTTCTTTCTATATCATTTTGGCATTGTAAATGTTAGAGGAAGTGTTACTCTAACCATTGAGTGTTTTTGGAAGCATATCATTCTCATTTGTAGCTTAGTTCTTTAATTGTAAAGCTTGTTAGTAGTACTAACAGCTAATAGTTTAGTTGCTGCAATTTATATTTGTTTATACTCCCACAATTGAGTGGTTGAGTTTTTAAATAATCATCTTTCTTCATGTTGTTTCCTCCCACGATAATAAGTGGTAGTGAGGACTGTATTCCCCCCACGAAAATAAGTGGAAGTGAGAATTTAAATGGCTGGCTTGCCGCCTTTAATAATTGTAATAATCTCACCCACTGAATAAGTGGAGAATCCCCACTACTTGTGGATGCCTGCATCAGCAAATGAATTGTAATTCCAGTTTAGATTATTCCTAATGATCCTTTGACCATATGCTATCACCTCGCCCACACTAGGATCTTGGTGAATATTCTTGGTTAGAGTTACTTTCCTTGTTGATTTGCATTTGGAGCTAACGCTAATCAGTGACTTGTTGTTGGTTTATGTGTCTAATTTTGGGAAAAAATTAAGGGGGAATATTTCACAAACCAATCAAGATAAATCGGAATAAATCTTGCATCCACGATAAGGGTCCTTACATGAAATCTCCAATTCTACATAAGAATGGCACATACACTTGGAATAACAAAAGATTTGGTTTAACGATATGGCAAAAAGATTGGATCAATTCTTGTGCATGGGGGAGTAGGGCAATATTTCATTCCTTTATGAATGCTCCAATCTACTGGTACCAAGGTTGGATCACTATCCTTTGTAGCTCATGTTCATAGAAGATTCAAACCCAATAAGATACCCGCTCAAATTCAAAAGCATGTGACTTCAAGATCCAAATTTCTTCACTAATATGAAAGATTGGTGGCTCTCTGCCCCAAAACAAAGAGGTAAGGAAATGTTCATTCTCTACAAGGAATTGATACATGTGAAATCTTGCCTCAAACATTGGAATCTTATTCATTTAAAAATATTTTCAAAGGAAAAGAAAAAGTGGAGGCAGATCTGGCTGATTTCAATGAAGAGATCATTTGTAGGGGCACGGATCAAGAGGCATTCCTCAAGGAAAAATTCTTAAGAGCTCACACGCAAAATTATTGGCCAAAGAAGAGGTCTTCTAGCATCAACAATCTGTAATTCCCCCACCTAACATTATAACAAACAAATATTGCCATAATCACAAGCTGCCAAGGATAATAAAAGAAGCGCCTAAGGAAAGATAATTAAAATTATAAAACTGAAATTAAATAAGGATTAGACTTAATAATGGTCAAAAGGCATGTGAAGGGTTGTGTCTCATGAAGGGATAACGTATATAAGGAAGATCAATCAAGGAGAAGGGGACAGCAATTTGGAAGACAATTTTTTATATTATTATCCCTTGTGGAACATGAACCGTGGTTCAGCAACCTAAGGAAAAAACCCCTTAATTTCCATTGCTGAGTTAGTGGACAAAAACCCCAAATTCAGGCAGACTTTAAGACATTTCAAAGGAATTTAACTAAAAAGAGATCAATGCAGATTGGAGGAATATTTACAGCAGAGATAAGAGTATAAATTCTATCTTTCTAAAATACATGCTAAGCATTAAATCTGAAATATGTAATAAATTGTTAAAACTACAATTTCTAAGTTGATTATATACTCATTGTGAGTTAGATTTTATTATTTAAAGAAAAATTAGGCAAATTTAAAAAGCGACATTACAAATGGTATCAAAGCTGGATCTTGCCAGCCTGTGAGTTTGTTTTCATATGCAGTTAAGTGACAGAGTCAGCAGATATTACCAAAGAGAACTAAGAAAAACTCAATGGCAAAGTGACTAAAGCTCCTTTGGATTTTGAAACAACAGAAGTAAAAATGGTTAGAGAAAATGACAACTGTGAGTGTGCAAATGAAATAAATAGAAATTTTGACCTTATGATAGATATGATGAGGCAAATTTTACATAAGATAAATAATGCAGAAAATTCTAATAATCAAGATAGTGGGGAAACTATAAATAGTAACAATAATGAGCATAAAAATTACAGACAAAGACCCGAGGTTGGGTCTGTGGATAGATCCCTTTGTCCCACATTCATTCAAAGGGGAGCAGAGGTTGCCATTGAAGAAACACAAAATTCAACGCAAGACTATATCACCACTTATTATGTAGAATATAGAGATCTCATTAGAGAAATTCAAGAGGCAATGTCTCTCACAGATTACATAAATATGAAGAGAGGAAGAAATGGATCAAGAATGGAGCCTAGACCCCAACCAAGACAAAATGAACACCATCAAGCTTTGAGTAAGTTATCATTATCTACATTTGATGGATCTAATAAGAGTATTGTGTGTGCATGGGTGCAGAAATTAGATACATACCTATCATTGAAACCAATGACCAGTGACAATGCCATCAAATTTGCAACCTTACACTTATAAGGATCAGCTCACGAATAGTGGTACCATGTGTTGGTTACCCAAGGCCATAGAATAATAGATACATATGATGAATTCTACAAAATTTAATTGAGAGATTTGACAAAGAGGATCCAAAAGTCCATTTTAGAGAATTGACACAATTAAAACAAGAAGGGGTAGTGGAGAGATATGTAGAAGAATTCCAAAGATTATCAGTAATGGTGCCCAATGTTTCGGAAAAAAGACTAACTATCCTTTTTATTGAAGGACTAAATGAACCTCCTAGGGGTTAAATTAAGGCATTTGTCCATTATCCCTTCAAGAAACTATCAAAAGAGCTTTGAATTTAGAGACTTTTGTAGCCAAAAATAAGTTCTTTCAAGAAAACCCTCCTATAGGGCTGAATTCAGAACCTTTTCAAAAAGGCTTTACTCAACAAAAGCACTACCATCAAAGAGTAATTTTGATGAAGTAACCAAAAATGAGTTGCACCAAAACAAATTATTTTTTTCTTGTAGAAAACCATGGGAACTTGGACACCATTGTTTGGGAAAAGGCCAAGTGCATTACATAGAAGTAATGTCTGGTGAGGAGGAAGAATTGTAACCTGAAGTAATTGAATATGAAACTAAATCAAAAGAAGAAAGTGCACAAAGTTATAGTCCTAATTGATAGTGGAGCGACACACAATTTCATTGATGAAGGATTAGTTGCTAGAAGAGGGTTACAAACAAAAGTCTTTGTAAGAGACCTGGTGTCTGTCAACCCCCGTCTAATGCCAATAATGCAATCTGATTTGTGTATTTTCTGATTTTTGAACGTTTTGTATTTTTTTTTTGTGCTTTTCTTGTTTGAAGGGTTTTTGCGATTTTTGCAAGGAATGATGCTAAAATATATATAAAATGCAAGAATGCAAATCTGAAGCAAAACAACTACTAAACTGATGGCAAATAACTTTATTGCTTCGAATAAATGATTACATAGCTGAAATAGTAACATGCAAATTAAAAGGCAAGCGATTTATTATTCAAAGAACCTGAATAAGCTTGCAGCCGCCTGTATGAAATGAATAGATGGTATGGCCAGCTGAAATAAGACAATCTCCCTCTGTAAGATAGACGCAGTAGCCTCCAGAGACCAAGGCGCAAGCACTGGGAGGAATGGCGACCAAAAAGGCAAGGCGTTTGACTTGCAGGAGAAAGTACGACCTTGCAGCTGTAAGGTATGGCCTGAAACCAGCAAGTACAATGTCCGTACGGCCTTGGGAAATTTGCCAGATGAATACTGTAGATAGCCACTGAAGGAGAATCTCTTTCTGGAAGAAATCGATCCCAAACCCTTGTCTGTAACTCAACAAATAGGCACTGATGTGACCTCTGGATGAAGCCATGCTGATGAGCAATCTTCAGTTGATCTTTCACAACTTCAATATGCTTGATTCTGAAGAAGGAACGTTCTCCAAAATCTGATTTGCAGAAACCCTTGTTTCTCAAACTCCAATTTTCTCAAAGAGACGAAGACAAATTAAAATAATCAATCATAATGAGTTTCATTTGTCTTCAAAACATTAAATAAACCTCTCAAGAGGCTCAACCCCCAAAAAGCAACTTAAAATGCATTTAATAATATTAAATTCACCCTTTTCAATACTGAGGCTCATTAATCAATAAATGGCGTCCCTTTTTAATGAGTATAAATGCTCATTAAATAATAATATCGCTCCTTTATTATAAAGTTATAAAATACTTTATAATAAGCCATTTAATTAATTAATTAATAACTTCATTAATTGACTTTATAATATAAAGTCATAATAATAATCATTTAATTATTATTAAATGCTCCAATATTCTCCATTTGCTCAACAAACTGCCAAACTGGGTCGAAACTGAGAAAGCCAACTGAGCCAGGTGCCCTGCCAGAAATAGTAACCCCAGATAGCTTGACTTACTATAAATAGTAAGTGCCTGAATAACACTATGTAAGCATCTACAAAGGCCCAAACTTGAATGTGGAGTAATGTCTCTAACCACTGGGTAACTGCCAAAGAAGACCCTCTAATCACAACTGTCAGCCTACGAGGGTCAAAATAATAGGCTCACTCCTCAACAAACAATATCAAGCTAAAAAGGGGACATTATAGTTTTCAACGGATTCAATGTTATAGTAGAAAACAGTTTTATCATCCCATGCACTAAGAAAATTCAACAATTGGAGGTTATCCTTGGTAGACGCAAAATGCAAGATGACTTCTATGTGGTGGGCATAGGAGAAACCAACATGGTCTTAGAAGTGCAATGGCTACACTCTTTAGGAGAGTTTACACAAAATTACCAGACGATAGAATTAAGGTTCAAATCAAAAGGTAAAGACATAGAATTACAAGGCATTACTTGGGGAGCACCTAGAGTTATAATAGCAAAAAGAATGGAAAGATGTTTTAGGAATGGACAAGTAGCATGTGCAACATAATGTTTAGTAACATCTACAACCATTGCAAGAAAGAGAGCTTTAGGAAGTCAAAATATTCCTTTGTTAAAACTACCCCCATTGGATGATGAAGGAAAATTGATTTTAATTTCTGAGGCCATTATAAATTTTAGAGAAAGAAAGCTAAGAAATTGTTGGCATTTAAATTCGCACCTCTGGAATGCGTATTTGAAATGGACAGCTATGCACAGTAAAACTGCTCTTCAAATTAGGAGGGAAAGCTCCCTCTTGTTGATGGTGTTGAAAGAAAGTAAACTAAGAACTAAGTTGCCTATCTTTTTTATCAACTAGAGCACAAGGTTTATTAAACACAAACGCCGCAGCTGAGTTTTTCTGATTTAAGAACTTCAACTACGACTAACTTAAGCTAAAGACGTTTCTAACTTCTCAAGTAATACACAGAGCAAGAGAAACTAGAAATGAACAAGGTTGAATCTCTGACAAAGTGCTTCAATAAACTCTTTCTCAACATGCATCTACACACTTCAATGTAAGCTGAAATTAAGATCACAAAAGCATAACACAAATAATGGAAATCTGAGACGTTATACCAAGGCAAAGGAGGCTCATGATTTTATTTCTCAAACTTCTGGAACAAAAGTAACTAAACATATGCCCGAAACAAGAGCTTGCAGCTAAAGAGGCTTGCAAAACTTGTTCTTACACAGGAACAACAATTACAACAACTCCTTGTTGGCTAAAAGAGACTCAACAATTCGCTATCATAAAACAATTGAAGAACACTTGAATAACAAATAGAAGGCACAACAGGCTCAGCGTTTTGTTATCACTAGCATGGTTAAAGAAAACTAATGTGCAAAGGCTCTTATTTATAGGCAAGCAGAGGAGTAGGGAACCCTAAAATCTCCTTGCTTTCACAATCTATGGCTTGCTCATCAAGCAAACTTTATTTCTAAATCTAGAAAGAAGATAACATCTAACACCTAAGAAAGCAGGAAAAGCGGGAAACGCCAACTATTACATTTATCTTCTTTCTCTTCTTCAAAGAATGGATAAGAATCGCTCCAAGAATAGAAAGAAAGCGGAAAGAAAGCTTCTAAATGAAAGCCATTTCAAATCTCAATCACATCCGCTAAAAAGCAAGAAACTGTGTCCCAGTTCGGTGCATCTATCCCATCAATAGCAAAATTGCGTTTTTCCAAGATATCTTCTCCATTTGCAATTGATCTCAAGAAATTTTCGACCTCATTGGCCGCTTTTTCAAATCTTGCTGACATCATGGCAAGGTGATTCATTCTACCACCAACTGTATTGCTGCTATCACAGCTGTGAACAACACTCTGAAATTGAGTTTGCACTTTATCTAGCCCGACGTAGGAACCATCTTCAAGACTGTACCGAGAAGGAATCTCTGTAACAAACTCATTGATGAAAAGAAGAGCTTCGATCACCCTTTGTCTATAGGCAATAAACTCCTCAGATATCCTCTCGTAAGTTTTAACCTTGAAGACATGACGCTCTTTCCAAGCAAGGATTTGCCTCTTGTGTTCTTTTGAAGTCGCTGAACCATAGGCTGTATCTAAATCAGCAATGATGATTTCATGCCTTGGTTTTACTTCAGCCATTGATTGTTCAAACCCTTGGATACCTTGACATAGCTCATGAGCGTTTTCTCTCAACTGAAACATTCGTGCCAAGATCTCCTTTCCTCTAACAATGAAACTCTCGATCCACTCTTGAGTTTCTTTCCCACAAATAACCAGCTGTCTTAACTGATAATGATCAGCTGGTGTCTCTAAGACCTGGGGCAGCAGCTGGGTCGCCTATGAAGTACCTTGGACAAGATTAGAAATGAAAAGCCTGAGCTGTTGTATTTCAGCCTTGAGGGCTGCTTTGTCTTCTTCGTCCTTGATCACCCTTTCTTGAAGGCTTTTAGACACAACTCTGAATAGACTGACATCGGCATGTCTGGTGTTTTTACCAAGATTAGCCTTGACCATCACGAAGTCGTCCATCTCAACTTCATCTCTGTTTTTGTCCTCTGGGGGCAATGCAGTCTCCATGACTATCTCACTATCAGGGTTCCTATCAAAGTGAACTTGCTTCTTTGCTTTCTTCTTAGGACATTCCTGATAGATGTTATCAAGGTCATCAAAATTCACCTGATATGAAGGTCTTCTTCTCACCCTTCCCAAGGAGTTCTCAAGCCAAGACACGGTAGTATCTTTACTAACTTCCTTAGGAGGTACAATTGCAATTTCTTCATCATCTTCAATATCAAGGTCAATGTGAATTGGTGAAGACCCTATCAGTGGTATGGAGTCATGTGCTAAGGGCGCTTCTTCCGTCTCCTTCTGAGGTATAGGTTCTTCTGGAGGAGCTTCTGCTTCAACCGTTGATAGCTCCTGTATGACTATGCCTGAGAAGTCTAACCTCCTTCTTACATTTTTAGTTGACCTGCTGCCCTTCACACCATCTTGAGACTGACTTACGCCTTTCCCTTTTGATTGTGCTCTAGAAGAGGAGGGAAGTGACGGCTGTACTCTTGGCGGCTCTGCTGCTGGTATGGATTTCTTCCTTTTAAGCACTAGGAAGACCTTGCTATGTTCGAGGACTTGCCTTGTCCTTTATTCGACTGAGAGGGATTCCTTATTAGCCCAGTTGACTTAAGGAAGGGGCTGATCTTCAATTCCCTTTCGGGCATACATCGGGAGTAACACATCCTCATCATCATCTGACAATCCTTCGATATCCTCTGAAAGGCAGTCTTTCATCTGGTGAAGAGTGAGCTTGCTGTAACTACACCTTCGCACCTCGAACTCATCTGTACAATTAGCCCAAAAATCTTCAAGGGCGGATATGTGAGCATAGTTTTTCTCAAGTCAGCCAGCGTAGACACCATGAGGATCCTATGATCATCTCTCGCTTTAAGGCTTCAGGCAAAGTTTGTCTAACTCATCTCCCATGATTTTAGCATCTGCTGTTGTTATGCATGTATAAATTCCCAATCCCAATGGAAAATTGAGGGCGGGTTTCTTTCTATTCCTCAAGAATGTGTGGACATCATGTGCCTGCCTTAAGAACTCCATGAAGACGACCTCGTCTGACAGGTACCTTGGTAACATGAGTGGGGCACCTGAAAAGCCATAGACTCTAAGATAGGTGAAAGTAGGAAATTGTATGAACCAATCTGCCCACTCCGACATCGCTGCCCTAGCAACTGAAGAGATACAGATGTGCAATTCATTGTCCAGGTCCCACACTGTGTACATCAGAAAAGCCTCGTTCACCCTCTTGTAGTGATGCAGTGACTTCGTGAATTCCAGCTGAGGATAGTAGTTGTAGATATGTTGTACGCTCAATGATCCCTCGGTGTTCAACCCTCTGAATTGACCTTGATAGGCCACGGGTAAGAAACCATATGGAACTCATGAAACTGGAAGTATTTTGTTATCTGTTGATGTAGGTTGTCACTGATCAAGGTGGGCCAATCATAGAACTCAATCTTCTTCATGATGTGGGGTATGGCGTAGAACATCCAAGGCTGAAACTTGGTAGCGTCTTCTGATCCAGTTACCCTGTTGAGCAAGGTGATTATGATAGCAATCTCATCCTTGAACTCCCCTCGCCCGACGTTCTTAGGCAAAGTCTTATGCTTCTCTTTCATCCACCTTTGTGCAATCTTCTTCTGTACTTGTCTTTGTGCATTTCCCATATCCCTCACATTCACCCTTTGAGATAGTGACACTTTCAAGCCAAGGGGGAATAGAAAAACACTTCTCGATCATATCAGGCTTCAAACTGCAAATCAATCTGCCATCAACTGATTGAATCTCCCTTGTAGCCGGGTTGTAATGCTTGATGCAAGCGATTACGAACTCGAGACTCTAAACTGATATAGGAATAGATGCTGTTGCAAGGAGTCCAGAGTGCCCCAAGTTTCTGATGGTAGTGTTGCCTGCGCTCTCCAAAGCGTGTAGATCAAACACCGGCTTGATATGATGTAAGTCTGTTTCAACTGTTTTGATGAAATCATGGTAGAGAGCTGATTTGGTCTTGAAATTATTGGGAGTGTACTCTATTTCGGAAACCTTGAAGAATGACTGTAAACTCGCCTAGGTTTGGACAAGTTTTGAGCAACTTACTATTTTTAGAATGTTGATTTTTATTCCTCCAATGGACAAATTTTTTGAAATTTTTTTGAGATATGGGTTTTGCTCAGAATTTCGTTGCAAGACAACCCGGATCGTCCGTTTTTGAAAATTTTGAATTTATAATCGTAAAAAGCAGCAAACTCCTAATTTCTTCAATTTTTCACGAAAAAAGCTGGCACCTGGGTTTTGTTCAGAATGTAATTAGGAATGGACCAAGTTGATCAAATTTGAAAAACATTGAGGGCTGATCGAAAAAGCAGCCAACCCTAAAATTTGAAATTTGCTTGAAAAAAGCTGTGATATGGGTTTTTTTCAGAAGACTGATTTGAGAGGACCCAGATGATTGAAAATTGAATGCACTGAGGATTTCACTGACATGCAAAGCAAAAAGCAGCTGCTGCAACTTGATGAAGTTCTCAAAAATTTCTTCAGAAGAATGAGATGATAAGACCCAAATGGTTGAAAATTGAAAATCTTGGCCTTCTTCTTGAAAAATTTGATCTTCTGGATGAAAAAGCTTGAAAAAGCAAGGCCTTATGCTGCTGGTGTAAAAAAAATTGATGAAGAATCAGCAAACTTGAGTTCTTGAATCATAAAATATCACTTCAAACTTGTTGCTCCAACTTTCTCCTTTGAATGCTACCTACAAAAATAATGAAAATTACATTGAAGAGAGGTGTTAAATAGACTTAGGGCTTGAATTAGGTTTGCTTTCTTTTGCTTTTATTTTTAAAACCCTAAAATCAACTATTCAATGAACTTGATGTCCCTTTATCCTCTTGCAATTTTGAAATTTTGAAAATCTTGCAAAATTTCACTCAAGGCATGGAAAGTTGGGCAACTTTCTTGCCAGGGAGGCACCTACTTCATTCAGACTTAACCATTTTCCTGAGTTTTTCAACTTTTCTTCCATTTTGACCCTTGGTTTGATCCTGATTTTTGGATGTTCAATTGATCTGGCGGACGAACTAAATGATTCATCGCGAAGTCACCTAATATGGAAAGCATTGTTTTGGGAGGCTGCCTCGCTAAAAAACTCATTTGTGGGCCTTCAAAATATGGAGCCTATTTCCTCCGTGTAAGGCCCATTTTGTCCAGAGTTGTTGGCTCGCTTCAAGTTGTTCCTTCTTCCTTTGACTGCATGAAATTCTCGATTCCGAGCTACGTGAACTAAATTGACTGGGCTTCCACAAGTTCATTGATAGCTTGGATGATTTTGACGAAGTGGTCTTGGGAGGTCTCATCAATAAATTCCATCATTTCTCGCCTCAAACGCTTGGGTTTATTCTCCCTTTGGGGCACCTATGTTCCTCGCCAGAGTTAGAATATTTTCATTGATTTTCAACTTCAACTTTGAATCTTTATCTTATATTGTCAACTTTGACCTGGATTTGTCGGAGATCGGCCAGTCGAATTCCTTGACAAAGATATTTGTTGTGAAGCAGACTGAATTGCGGAGAGATTGATCATTTTAGCAAACCCTAACTACTGGATTAGGACCCTTAAAAAGCTAGGCGCCCTTCTTCACCAGGGGCGCCTAAAGTTCCCAGACTTAGTCAAATTTTGATGATTTTCATTTTGACTTCTGTTTGGATCTTCCCTGTTTGATCTCGAATCCCAGATGACTGGATGATCTAATGACTGCACCATTGGATTCATTACGAAGCTAGAAGAAGATTGAGAAACTTTGATTGGACGCTTAAACCCTAATTTCAACATTTAATGCCCTAAAAAGATGGGTGCCTATTCTCAGTTTCATGACAAGCAAGCATAGAAAATTTTCACGCTTTCACCTTCTCCATTCTTCGCTTGCTCACCAACTCACCTTCCGTTTAATGCTTTGAGTGTTGAATCTGATGCCTGGTAGCCGAATGACCTCCATTAATGACCTCAGAGCTCCTAATATGCTTCTAAAAAAGCAGAATAGACCCAGTAGGGAAAAACTGGTTATTTTGAGATTCTAACTACACCAGCCTAATATGGACATATTTTGAGCCAATCAAAATTAGTTTGAACTTATCGACCAACTTTCTATTTTAGAAAGTTTTACAAGATCCATTTCAAAAGAAACCCAAAGTTACTATTTTTAAAAAAATTCTAAAAATAGTAGTTTTCCTAAAAAGTGGGGATGAAAAACTGAGATCTGGGTTTTGTAGATTAGGTCGCTCTGAGCAGACCCAAATTGTCAGATTTTGAAAATTTTACGTTTTAATCCCTCATGCAAGACACGCACACCCAAATTTTGACCTTTTTGACAATTTTAACAAGACTTTTACTCATTTCTTCAAAATGTCTAAGTGTAACAAAAAAATTTAATTTGGGGTACAACAGAAATAAAACCATGACAGAATATATGATTCAATGGAAAGATCTTCTTGAGAAGATGCAACATGGGAGAGTGAGGAAATCCTTCAACATCCTAATTTACAATTGCTTGAGGGCAAGCAATCTTGGGAAGGGTGGATTGTAATACCCCACCTAACATTATAACAATAGATATAATCATAATCACAAGCTGCCAAGGATAACAAAAGAAGCGCCTAAGGAAAGATAATTAACATTATAAAACTGAAATTAAATAAATATTAGGCTTAATAATGGTCAAAAGACATGTGAAGAGTTGTGTCTCATGAAGGGATAAGGTATATAAGGAAGATCAATCAAGGAGAAGGGGACAACAATTTGGAAGACACTTTTTTATATTATTATCCCTTGTGGAATGTGAACCATGGTTTAGCAACCTGAGGATGAAACCTTGATTCAAGCAGACTTTAAGACATTTCAAAGGCATTTAAATAAAAATAGATCACTGCAGATTGGAGGAATATTTACAGCAGAGATAAGATTATAAATTCTATCTTTTCTGAGATACATGCTAAGCATCAAATCTGAAATATATAATAAACTGTTAAAACTACAATTTATGGGTTGATTACATACTTATTGAGAGTTAGATTTTATTATTTAAGAAAAAATAAGGAAAATTTAAAAAGGGACATTACATACAAGATTGGGCACCCACACTCTACTCTAACAATCAACAATCACTTGGAGCAATCACCTATGGTCTGCAAAGGTTTGTGACGGTGAGAGCTTGATTATCTTTTGTCATTTTTGTATTCCTTTTGCTCCAATCAGGTGTAGTGCTTGATATTGGATAGGATTTGCATTTTGTGTTACTTCCTATTGGTTTTAATCCTATGTTTTATTGCTCACACTAGTCAAAATAGGGAAACAAGTTATGTTTGGGCAAGTGTGCCCCCAAAGCACTACATGAGGGTGGCAAAGACATCATAATAAGTATTCATGTTCGGCAAGAGGAACTCCAAAACAAACAATAAAAGTACCTTTCAAAATCTAAAAGTTCTCAAGTCAAATTCAAAAAAAAAGCTATCGTAAAATATCATTTTTAAATATTTTAACAATTTACTTACTGTGTCTTCAAGCCATGTGCCCTACGTCGAAATCCCCAATTTATCTCCTAACGTTTTCCCCTCTCAACTCCCCTATTTCCTCACAAATCACCTCTTTCGTATAGCCCACCCCTTCAAAAACCTGAACCCCTCGTCTCACCTTCACACCTGCCCACCCCACATTCAAGTCATGTTCCTATTTCTTGCCACACTAGACATAAATCTCCTCACCAATCAATTGCTTCATCTTCGGTGGATCTAACTTCATTCTCACAATGGTGCACCAAATTTTGTTTTTTCCTACAATCTAATTGATAGTTCAATGGGACACTATCAGTCACTCAAAAGTTTGGGCTTCAAAGTTGCTCATAATCCTGTAGTTCAAAGCATTCCAAAAAATGCCAATGCCAACCTATTAATCTAATCTCAAGGTTCCCCTTTCTTTACAGTCCCTAGACTTGAACCCTAATTCTTGGGGATAACTGTAATAGTTAGAAGGCATTGAAGGTTTCAACCACTCCCCACATCCTAGCAAGTTGTCCAAAATGCTCTCCTTTAAAGAATGCAGGCATAATCGTAGCTAACTCTACCATCAGAAATCTTCTAAGCACCAAGGCATTCCAAGAGCCAAAGGTTTTAACTATCAAATATTCACCCCTTCCATGCTCTACAAACCAAGGTGGAATAGAAATTTCTATGAGTAAAAGTTTCAAGCATATGAATTTGGGTAAGCACATACTCCATCTCAAACCCTTGTTTAATCCCTGTAATATTTCTTGGCATTTTAATAATAATCTTAATTTGTACTTAAGTCTGCACCACTCCTTCACCAAAAACCATATACTTCATCATTTTATGTCATCTTCCCTCATCTTCCGCCTTTACAAAGGATTTTCACCTACCTCCATTTGACACTATGTCATCATGCTAGCAAACAAAGCCTATTTAACAGGTCTTCCTCTGCCCAGGTCATTTACTTGGAGCACAAAATGCAAAATGAAGTCAAGCTTTGAAAGAGCCCTAGGTTAAGAGGAGAACAAAGGCTGCACCTCTTTGCTGGCAACCCAGCCAACTAGTAGGGATCCCCTCCTAACCTTGGCAACTAAAAGACTCCTTTGTTGCTGCTGCTACGATCGAGACTTTGCTATTTGATATTTCTGCTTTCTCTTGTTGATTTGGTTTTTAAGTATCTATCTCCTATTTAGGACACCTAGCTTAACATTCTTTTTACAGTCTAGTGTGACAATGTATTCTAGGAGTGCTTGTTTATAGACTGAACCCTCTTGCCTCTATTGTCTTCTTTCAAACCATGCTCTCTTCCAAGTGTCACACACAAACACACACAAACACACACAAACACACACAACAATGTATTCTAGGAGTGCTTGTTTATAGACTGAACCCTCTTGCCTCTGCTGTCTTCTTTCAAACCATGCTCTCTTCCAAGCCACACACACATGCTATTGCTATTTTCAATTGCTATCAACCTCAAAAGGAGGCATAGCTTTTAATTATCATAGCATAGATACTTGACAAAGGATTAGAAGTAATTAGCATTGTTGTAAACAAGGTAAAGCCCATAGTTTGAACGCTGTAGTAGCTACACACACACACATGAAGGATTAGAAGTAAATAGCATTGTCGTAAACAAGGTAAAGCCCATAGTTTGAAGGTTGTAGTAGCTACACACACACGCACGCACACATTATATGGTTGAAAATGAGGGCTCGGCTGTAGGCATGTTAGGGTTGTTGTTATCAAGCTATTCAACTCCTTAGAACGTTATATAGCTGTTGCTATTTTCAATTGCTATCAACCTCAAAAGGAGGCATAGCTTTTAATTATCATAGCACAGATACTTGATGAAGGATTAGAAATAATTAGCATTGTTGTAAACAAGGTAAAGCCCATAGTTTGAACGTTGTAGTAGCTACACACACAAAGGATTAGAAGTAATTAGCACTGTTGTAAACAAGGTAAAGCCCATAGTTTGAAGGTTGTAGTAGCTAAACGCACGCGCACACACACGCACACATTATATGGTTGAAAATGAGGGCTCGGCTGTAGGCATGTTAGGGTTGTTGTTATCAGGCTATTCAACTCTTTAGAACGTTATATAGCTGTTGCTATTTTCAATTGCTATCAACCTCAAAAGGAGGCATAGCTTTTAATTATCATAGCATAGATACTTGACAAAGGATTAGAAGTAATTGGCATTGTTGTAAAGAAGGTAATGCCCATAGTTTGAAGGTTGTAGTGGCTAAACACACACACACATACATTGACCATGAATATATATTGACCATGCCTTTAGCAGAGAACCTTATTAAACTGCTAATATGGTTTTGCCATGCTTTTGAGACATTATATGGTTGAAAATCAGGGCTCAGCTGTAGGCATGATAGAGCTGTTGTTATCAGGCTATTCAACTCCTTAGAACGTTATATAGCTGTTGCTTTTTTCAATTGCTATCAACCTCAAAAGGAGGCATAGCTTTTAATTATCATAGCATAGATACTTGACGAAGGTGAAGCCCATAGTTTGAAGGTTATATCGACCATGCCTTTAGCAGAGAACCTTATTAAACTGCTACTATGGTTTTGCCATGCTTTTGAGACATTATATGGTTGAAAATGAGGGCTCAGTTGTAGGCATGTTAGGGCTGTTGTTATCAGGCTATTCAACTCCTTAGAATGTTATATAGCTGTTGCTATTTTCAATTGCTATGAACCTCAAAAGGAGGCATAGCTTTTAATTATCATAGCATAGATACTTGACGAAGGATTAGAAGTAATTGGCATTGTTGTAAACAAGGTAAAGCCCATAGTTTGCACACACACACACACACATGCACATGCACACGTGCACACGCACGCGCATGCACACACACACACACTATATGGTTGAAAATGAGGGCTCAGTTGTAGGCATGTTAGGGCTGTTGTTATCAGGTTATTCAACTCCTTAGAACGTTATGTAGCTGTTGCTATTTTCAATTGCTATCAACCTCAAAAGGAAGCATAGCTTTTAATTATCATAGTATAGATACTTGACGAAGGATTACAAGTAATTGGCATTGTTGTAAAGAAGGTAATGCCCATAGTTTGAAGGCTGTAGTAGCTAAACACACACACACACACACATTGCCCATGAATATATATTGACCATGCCTTTAGCAGAGAACCTTATTAAACTGCTACTATGGTTTTTCCATGCTTTTGAGACATTATATGGTTGAAAATGAGGGCTCAGCTGTAGGCATGTTAGGGCTGTTGTTATCAGGCTATTCAACTCCTTAGAACGTTATATAGCTGTTGCTATTTTCAATTGCTATCAACCTCAAAAGGAGGCATAGCTTTTAATTATCATAGCATAGATACTTGACAAAGGATTAGAAGTAATTGGCATTGTTGTAAACAAGGTAAAGCCCATAGTTTGAAGGCTGTAGTAGCTAAACTACATTTGTATGTATAAATAGTGTAAGCTTTGGGGAGGTTTTTGTGTTTGTGTAGTTGAATAGTGGATCATGATGTTTGCAAAGCATGATATGCATGTCATCACTCATCTACTATACAGTGGCCAACATCAGTTATATTGATTTGACAATAGTCCATTCACCTCCTTTACCATGTACATTGCTGTCCTATCATGTGGCATTTAAATATTATGAGCTGTCTTGTATAAAATTGGAGACTTATGGACCATGAATTGAATGGAGGCTGAAAATAAAGCCCATAATCCATTGATAAGCATTCATACATCTTGATTCAATATTTTCTCTACTGATGTGAACTATTACGCTAAAGAAACTTGTGCAAATGGCACCTAGACAAAAGACAACTGCCTTAAGGGGGTGTACCCGGGATCTCAAGAACCCTCCTGTCCTACCCTAGTTGAAGGACCTTTAGGGTTGATCAAATTTCATTATAATTAAATTGACTATGTTGTATGATGAGATTCTACTGGTGTCTTTTGTGATCTGATGGTTTTGTTATCATCATACACTCTTCTTGGAGTTAAGTGATGCAATACATATGCAAGCATTTGATGTTTGAGACATCTAACTGCAATTTATATGGCTTAGGGACTAATCATAGGATGGTGGTTAAGGATTTGCTAGTCTGTGATAGTGTAATGTCCCCTTTTCCTAGGCAATGGTCAGGTGCAGCAGTTAGTCTACCAACTAGTCCCCGTAGGTTAACAGAGTATTCAGGAGACCCTTTTGAGGGTAATCTTTGGTTTGGCAGTAGACCCTTTGGTGCTTATTTTAGTATTCTTCAGCTCTTCATCCTAGTTTATTTGTGGTGCGCCTTCCAAAGGCCATTCGGGAGACTTTGATGCATACTTACTATTTATAGTAAGTCACTGGTATGGTCAGTTGGCAGAGTGTCTATATCTGGCATGGTGGCATAATTATATCCTAGAGTTATATTGGTAATATTGTGCATTATTAAAATATATTAAAAGGAGACTTTATAGTTCAAGGATATAAGTGATTTTAATGTGCACTTTATAAGTGTCATTTTAAAAAGGGAGATATAAATGATTATTAAAGGATACTTTATATTATTAAGTTGTGCACCAAAAAAGAAGGAAAAGTAAATGAAATTAATGTAAATTAAATGAGATGGAAGTCAAATACAAATTGAATATTATAAAAGGGCATTTGAAGTTCATTTTATGGATTCTAGATTATTATTCTTGTTTGGAGAAATTTGGAGAAGAGCTTCAGCAAGGGTTTGCTGGTAGTTTGAAGATTTAGGCTTTCTTGAGGTTGAAACCCCTCAAAGAGAATAATGTCTACAGGTGTGAAAGATCACCCAAGGACATTCTAAGAGATAATCTTATTCAGAGGTTATTACAAAGCTTCATCAATTTCTTGGAGATCATCCTTTAGGGTTTACAGAGCTTTCAAGATCAAAAGTTGTCAACCGGGTATGCTTTTAATGTAATTTCAAGGCATTAATAAATTTGAAATGATATAATATTATATTTGTGCTTCAGCATTTCTTCATTCTGCAATTTTATGCATTTCTCGGCAAATATTTCGAAAAACTACAAAACCAAAAACAAACAAGAAAAAGCAGAAATCAGTTAGTAAATATCCTATCAGGGGCCGGATATTTCAAATAGGCCAGTGGCTAGTGTGCGTGAACCTGCATGGACAAATTAACTAGCACCCAATGTTATTCCCCATCGATTAAACTACTGTCTTTGTCTGAATGTGATGAGAAGGCTGGGATGCAAATAAGTCATAAGTTTTAGCCTCTTTGAATCACTTTTTTTAATTTAATGAGGACCGCTACCAACTGGGGAAAACCATGAACGTTAAATGGCAACGAACACATTAGCTGAAGCTCTTAAGTGAGTTTGAAGAAAGTTATGTTTCTTCTTTTCAATTGGGTGTGAGCAATGGCTTAACCATCAATTCCCATTTATTTCTTTAGCGGGAGGGTTTGCCAATAAACACTCTTGAAAATAATGTCTAGCCTTGATATGTGTATCCTTGTGCAGAAGAGGCAATTCACAACAGTGAGTGTCAGAGCCAATTTAGCCCTCGGACTGAAATACTACAAACTTTTCAAAGCTTGAAAACAGATATTCTTGCGGAAACGAGCAATGAATGTAACTCCAGCTTGTAAAAGTTTGATCAAACTCGTCTGCGAATGCAACTACTAGCAAATCTAATTCATTTCCCATTTAGCGTAAAAATACGAGAACCAATTCCTCGTTGCATATAAAATGAAATAGATTCTGCTAAAAGGACCCATAAGTCTTACTTGTTCAAAGTCGTTCCCCTGAAAGTGTCTACACACCTGCATGAAGAATAAAATAAAATCCCACTTAGTTAAGATAAATATAAAAGTTCCCCAGTTATTTTATTCAGCACATATTTGAACTTTATTATTCAGCTGATCAATGGTCGGAATCTCATTCTCGCGGCATATAATTCATCAAAAGATTATTTTGCAGTATTACTAAAAAGAAAGCGGGGCGAATTACCGTAGAAAGTAACACAAGCAAATCCTTTTCCTTTTCCTTTGAAACGCCATTTGCGACAATATCCTGCCATTCATGAACATTTACATAACTGTCCAAATTGAAGAAGGGCAATGTTTTAAATTAATGAGGAAATCGCTACTGTTGGTGCATACAACACAGGCACATGAGTAACTCACAGAAGAGAAGGTAAAATTGTGCTGAAAAAAATTGCAAACCCAAGAAAGGCCTGGAGAACACATGAGGCCTCGCCTGAAAACCTTGAATTCTACGAGAAATGAGCGATATAATTTCTCTCAAAAAGCTTGCCAAGCAATGGAGTTTTTGAACTCCAATTACTCAATTTTTTTTGAAGCAGTGGCATTTGCAACAAGTGCCACTTAGTGGCTAGTACTTGCCTTTATAGTATTTTAATTATAGTATTACTATAATCATTTTAAAATGTCACATTAATGTTAATTTTTATTAGAATCTTATGTAAATAATATATTAAACATTATAATGTAAATTGTAGGATAATGCATGTCTATATTCTATCCAATGGAATAAAAGGTAGTTAAATGCATTTATACTAGCAATCGCACCTTGGTGTGCAATGGGTATGCTAAAGAGGTATGGAATGTCAATTAGTGAAAATTTAAGCCTATTTTTTGCATAAATTTGTGTATCACATGAGTTCAATTTGGTTGGCCATTCAAAAAATGATATTGTTTGTGCAATAAAGGTCTCTAAAAATGAGTGAAAGAAAAGCTTTCAATCAAGAAGACAATGAAGGTCTATGAAGAGGGAGGAAGAGGGAGAGAGGAGAGATAGGGAGAGAGATGGATGGGTAGAGAGGGAGACATTTCTAGAGATGGAGGGGGAAAGAGGAATATAGAGGTACAGATGAATATAGAGCAAGAGAGGGAGAGTGAGACAAATAGATAGAGTTAGAGATGAATATAGAATGAGAGAGGAAGAGGGAGACAAATAGATAGAGATATAGAGAGATAGGCAGATAGAGGGGGATAGATAGAGAGGAAGAGGTAAAGAGATAAAGAGGAAGAGGGAGAGGGAGAGATAGAGATATATAAAGATAGAGATATAACGAGATATAGAGAGAGGGGGAGGAGAGATAAAGAGAGAAAAATAGAGAGAAGAAGAGAAAGAAAAATAGAGAGAGAGAGAGATGTGAAGATAAAGGGAGAGAGAGGTTGAGATATAAAGATAGATAGGGGGATAGGGAGGGAGCAAGAGAGGGAGAGATGGGAAGAGATAGAAAGAGAGAGGGAGAGATGGGGAGAGATAGAAAGAGGGAGGGAGAGAAAGGGAGATAGGTAGAGGAGGGAGAGAGAGAGAAGAAGAGGGGGGAGAGAGGAAGAGGGAGAGATATAGATAAAGGGTGATATAGAGAGATAGAGAGGGATAGGAAAAGATATAAAGAGATAGGGAGATATACATAGAGAAGGATCTGGATAGAAAGAGATAGAGATATGAGTGAGAGGGAGATCTAACAAGAAATAAAGATAAAGATATAGAGTAGAAGAGATGGAGGGAGAGATGGAGTGAATAAGATAGAGAGAGAAGGGGGAGAGAGGGAAAGGATATAGATGTATAGGGAGATAGATGTGGAGAGATATAGATAGAAATAGATAGAGAGAAGAGTGAGAGAGAGAAAGAGATAGAGGTAGACATAATGTGATATATATAAAGAGGGGGATAAGTAATAGACAAAGGTATAGATAGGTAAAAAAATAGAGAGATAGAGATAGAGGTAGGGAAGGAAAAAGAGGGAGTGTGTGTATATGAGTGAGAGAGAGATATGGAGAGATATAGAGAGGGAGATGCATATTTATAAATAGATAGAGGGAGAGAGGGGAGAGAAATAGAGAGGAGAGATAAGTAGAAAAAAATAGAAAGAGGGAGTGATAAGGAGAGAGGGAGAGATAGGGATAGAGATAGATATAACTTGGGAAATATAGAGGCGGTGTGAGCAAGATAAATAAACATATAGAGAGGGAGCGATGAAAGGATAGAGAAAGAGGGAGGGAGAAATAGATAGAAAAAGGGAGACGGTGAGAGGGGGAGATGGAGAGATAGAAAGATAAAGATATAGGAAGTGATATAGAGAGAGATAGAGAGGAATATATAGAGGGGGCAAGGGTGAGAGATACAAGAAGTGATAGAGAAAAGTAGTAGAGAGGAGGTAGAGGTAGAGAGATAGAGATAGGGTGGGAGGAAAAGGGAGTGTATGTATATAATATTTATATTTAATAATATGCATCATATTTCATATAATATGTAATAATAAATATAAATTGAATGTATTTTAAAAATAAATATAGATAAATAATTAAAATATATAATCTATATTTAATAATGTTCAGGTGTATATAAATATTAAATATATAATATCTAAATATTATAATATTATGCTAAAAATAGATAAATATATAAAATGTAATTTCATTTCATAATATTAAATTAAGAATATTTTATAATCTAAAAGAAAAATAAATATCATAAAAAATAAATAATAAAAAATATTTTGAAAATAAATAGAAATTATTAATTAAAAAATAAATATAGATAAATATTAAACTTATAAGTTGGAATGGCCAAACGACGACACATGCAAAATTTTCGAAGGCGCCAGGGTTTACAGTATGATGGAGGGCCTCAACCTCGATGGCCTTTCAACAGGAGAAAGGGAAGAAACATTCAAAATTCCAGAAGGAACGATTCTTTCCAAGCATGGCAGGCTCCAGCTAACCATGGTTTTAGAACTGGGGGCATTGGAAATGAAGGTCGAAAGGCTAGTCAAACAATGCAGAATGATGGGAAATTCAAGTCGATGTTCTCAAATGGAAAGGTGGATTTCAGACAACTAGAAGGAAAATTTTGGTGCCCAAAAAACCAGAGCGAGAAAGTGGAGCCAAGTAAGGTAATGCCCAACTTTTCCTACACCACTATGGTCTCTTTGTTATTAGAAAATAGAAAATAGAGTGATTTTGTTGGCTTTCTTAAGGCTCGTGCTTTCTTTATGAGATGGGGTGGGAAATGATCGGCTTTCACTAAGATTAGGGCCTGGTGTGATAAAAATTGGGGCAAAGATTGTGGTCTTAAAACCCTGGAAAATGGTTTTTATTTGGTGATTTGTCAAACGGCCCAGGACAAGGAATGGATCATTAATAGTGGCTCATTCATGATGGAAGGGAGGGGTTTTCTTATTTTAGACTGGACTCCAAATTTTGACCCTAATACAACAAATGCAGAGGAAGTGCCAATGTGGATTAAGTTAAAGAATCTCCCTCAGGAATATTGGGATATGGAAACTCTCAAAAGCATTGGAAACAAATTAGGTGTTTTTGTGAAGTCGAAGGAAGCTATGGAAAAATAAGACTATGGCATGTTCCCTAGGATTTGCATTTTATGGCAGACAATCCACCCTTTGCCTGAAATGATAGAGATAAAAATAGGGGAAGGTGTTTGGCGTCAAAAGGTGGAGGTTGAGGAGGCAATGATATCCTGCTCGAAATGTTTAGGGAAAGAACACTTAGAAGGTCACTGCCCAAATGTGAAGAAAGGAAAAGGGTTAGCCCAGAACACCCTTGCTAAGGAGCTGATGATCTTAGCTGAATCTGGTGCATGGGAAGACCATTGGAACACACAAGAATGGGCTTCCCACTGGAGGCAGCTGAATAGCTTGTCTTGTTTGCAAACAGGGACCAATTGCTTTTGGGATGGGAGTCAGAAAGAGGAAATAGATTTTCTCTTTGAAAATGGCTTTGAGGCAATGTCTCAAGTGTGGAATCATCATGAAGCAAACCAAATGGTGGAATCTTTCTCTATCAAAAGTTCAGAGAAAGAAAAGATGGTGTTGGTCTCAGAAGGACTACCAGCTAATATGAACGTTCAAAGAGATGGAAATGATGTGAATGATCCCAGAATGATTCTCCTCGAATGGGTGAAGCTTTGGCTTTGGGTCAAAATATCTACATAAGGGCTGATGGATCTGACCTTGATCCAGTTTTGCAAGGAAACTCCCACTCCCCAAGTAAAAAGCAGAGTGTTAATAGACACCTGCATGGTCGAGATGAAAAACCAAGGGATGATTTGGATCATAGCTCTCCATGCAATAATAGGTAGGGTATTGAGGATGAGGCCAAGTTGCTAGAAGATGACATGTTATTGGAGAATGAGGACATTGTGTTTAAGGATATTCCCATCTCCCCTATTAGGAATCTTGAGAGTTCCTTCGAAGGAGTCAGAGACAGTGGAGGCACCCTGGAAGATTGAGATTCAGAGGTGGCATCGGATGAGGAGCATGGTGGTGAAGACTTGCTTGGTCTGCAAGATAACATAGGGATTGTTGAAAAGAGAACTATAGAGCAATCTTCTGCTTTAATTAATAAGGCTAAGATTGGAGAGAAGAAAAAATGTGATCCTAAAACTAATAGGATGCGTCTTGAAATGGCTGGCAATGTGGCTGGACAAAGTAAATTGAGATCGGGAAAAGGCTATGCCTCTTCCTGGCAGCCATGAAAATCCTATCGTGGAATGTCAAGGGTTGCAATGCCCCTGACAAAATTCGTTTGATCAAAAGATTTTTTGATCAAATGGGGTCGGCTTTGGCTCTGCTTCAGGAAACTAAAATTAAGGAGCCTGATTTTGATTCCTTTTATAAGTGCTTTAGTAGATGGAAGTGTTTTCTCACTGGGGTTGTTGGTGCTTCAGGGGGCCTTGGTGTCCTTTGGAATGATTCTCTAGTGGATGTTCAAGTTATTTGTCAGGATAGATTTTGGAAATGGCTGAGTGTTGATTCAAAACAACTTAGGGTAAGCTTTTTTATAATCAACATTTATGGTCCTAATAGCTCAACCCAGAAAAAGGTGCTTTAGCAAGAACTTTTAGAATTTTTAGGTCTTAAGGATGGAAGGATGTTTCTCCTAGGTGGTGATTTTAATGCTATTTTGAAGCCTTCAGACAAATTGGGGGTGTGTGTTGTTCTGGTCAAAGCCAACAGGACTTCAATGATTTTGTTGTGAATAATGGCCTCTTTGAATTGCCTTTCAAAAATGGTGATTTCACTTGGACGAACTAGAGAGGGAGTTTTCTTAATATAGCTGAGAAGTTGGATCATTTTTTACTAGCAGGAGATTGGGCTACTCAACAATGGACATGTGAGGTTGAGATCATACCCATTACTGGATCAGACCATTATCCCATAGGTTTGAGAATTCAAGAAGAAGCCACACCAGATCATTGCCCCTTCAAGTTTGAAGCAATGTGGTTTTGGGCTAAAGGGTTTAAGGATCTAGTAGCTGATTGGTGGAAAAGCACCCCAGAACATTCTGGTAATAAAGCCTTTATCTTCTTCAAAAATCTCCAATATCTTAAGGAGTAGCTCAAGAAATGGAATAGGGAATCCTTCAAGAATATTTTTGCTAAGAAGCTCAGGTTGGAGGAGGAGCTGAAGGTTTTGCACACTAAAGTTATTGAGAAGGGAATGAAGGAAGAGGATTTTGCTTTGGAGAAGAGTTTGAACAAAGAATATTCAAAAAATTTAGCTCGGGAGGAAATTTATTGGAGGTAGAAATCTTGTGAAAGTTGGCTAAAAGATGGGGACAGGAACACTAAATTTTTTCATAACTCTGTGAAGGTGCGTAGATCAAATAATAAGATTTTCTCAATCAAGGACATTAATGGAAATGTTTTGACTGATGCTGATCAGATTAATAAGGAAGCCATAAGGTTTTATTCAGATATTTTTATGGATAACTCTGATGCACTATTGTTTGATTTAAGCATTCTAGATGTAATCCCTAGTTGTGTGTCTGAGGCTCATAATGCCATGCTTATGGAGGAAGTTTCTTTAAAAGAAGTTAAAAAGGCCTTATTTAGTATGGGTAGAGACAAAGCCCCTAGTCTAGATGGCTTTCCGGCTTTATTCTTTCAAAAATTATGGGATATTTTTGCTCAAGATTTATGGGAGGTGGTAGAAGAATCTAGGAAAGGAGGTTTTATTCTTAAAGATTTAAACAACACCTTCATTGCTTTAATTCTGAAAAGGTCGGTGGTAATTTCTTTTGAGGATTTTAGACCAATTTATTTGTGAAATATGGTCTATAAAATAATTTCTAAAGTTATAGTTAATAGGCTGAAAAGGGTTTTGGATTTGGTGATCTCATTAGAGCAGAGTGGCTTTTCCCTAAATAGATCTATTTTTGAAGGTGTTATTGTTGCTCACAAGGCCATCCATTCTATTCGAATGGCAAAAACAAAGAGAATGATGGTAAAGCTAGACATCAAAAGGGCCTATGATGAGGTTAATAGGGGATTTCTGTTGAAAGTTTTAGAGAAATTTGGCTTTTGCAATGAATGGGTGGCTTGGGTTCAGAGTTGTATCTGCACTCCTCATTTTTCTATCTTGGTGAATGGTAGTCCACAAGGCTTTTTTGAATCTATTAAAGGGATTAGGCAAGGTGATCCTATATCACTATTTCTCTTCATTATCTTGTCTGAGACCTTAGGAAGATTGGAGTCTAAGAAATGTAGGAATGGCCTTTGGAAAGGCATCAAAATTGCAGAAGGATTTGACCCTATATCACATCTTCAATTTGTTGATGATACCTTTTTGATGGGGGAAGCATCCTTTCGTGAAGCCTGAGTAATGGAAGAGACCTTAGATGAGTATGGTAGAGCTTCCGGGCAATGTATCAACTGGAGGAAGTCAAAAAAAATCTTTTTCAATACTCCCATCCAAAAACAATTGGAAATTTGCAAAATTATGGGGATGAGATCAGGATCCCTCCCAAACAAATATTTGGGTATTCCTCTTTTTGGGGGTGCCAATAAAGCTGGTGTTTGGAAAGATCTGGTAGATAGTTGTCTAAGCCGAATGGATGGTTGGAAGAGAAAATGGCTTACTGTTGTAGGTAGAATCCTAATGTTAAAATCTATAATCTCAGCGATCCTGGTATTTTCTATGATGTGTTTAAAGATCCCTAACAAGGTGATTAGAGCTATTGGGAAATGTATAAGAAAGTTTTTGTGGAATGGTGCAAGTGAACAAGACAAAATCCCTTTGCTAGCATGGGATAAAATTTGTCATTCCAAAGAAAAAGGTGGGGCTAGTTTGAGGGATTGGCAGCTCATGAATGAAGCTCTGGGTGCAAAGTTGGTTTGGAGTATATATTCAAACCCTGATTTATTATGGGTTAAAGTTTTGAAGGCTAAATATCTTGATTCAATAGAGGATCAATGGATCTTTACTATCCGCAACCCGCTTAAAGGTTCAACCATTTAGAACTTTATTGTTTCATGTAAGTCAGTTATTCTCAATCATATATCTTGGCAAATTGGAAATGGTCTTAAAGAAAAATTTTGGGATGACTCGTGGGATGGCTTGTATGATGAGGATGGCTTGTAGGAGCTTAGGCTTATATTTCAACAAAGATGGGGTGACAAGGTTCGAGATTATCTTAAACCAAAGCAAGGCCCCTTTGGACAGGAATGGGGTTGGAAGGAGTTAGAAAATGAGGGCTTATTAGATGAGAAAATGACAAGGATGAAATAAATTTTTCAAAACAGGCAAGTGTTGCTCACAGAAAGTGAGGATAAAGTCTGGTGTGGGTCTGTTAATGGGAATTACTCAATCAAAATTGGATATCAATTATTGGATTATTTAGAAGGTGAGATGGTTTGGGCCAAGAAGCTCTGTTGGAATAAAGATTGTTTACCAAAAGTGGGCACCTTTGCTTGGCTAGCTATGAAGGGCATCATTTTTTCAGGAGGGAGGAGGAAGAGGCTTGGTTTTGTAGGTCCAACAAAATGTGTGATGTGTGATGCTATGGAGGAATCAATAGATCATCCACTTCTTCAATGTGATGTTGCAGCATGATGTTGGGAGAACTTAAGGCTGAAGTTGGGGTGACAAGGTCCATTTCAAAAGACATTAAAAGAGGTATTTGAGGGATGGCCCACTTTTCAGAGAAAATCACTACTTTCAAGTATATGGATAGTGAGTCCCTCTATTGTAATTTGGGGAATCTGGAAAGAGAGGAATAGAAGGAATTTTTTGGATAAGAGAGAACCTCTGAAAAATTCTTTGGAGTAGAATAGATCATATGATAGAAGAATTAGTGGGATCAACTACCTCACAACTTCAGTTTTTGTGAATTCCTTATTCTTTGGATGATAGTAGAATTCAAAAAGCTTAGTCGGGGATTAAGATCAGGCCAACTAAGGAGTTGGAGGATTTTTCTGTTAAGAGGGTAGGACCCGTTGAAGTGTGCTGGGAAAAACCTTTAGAAGGATGGCATAAGGTAAATTTTGATGGGGCTGCAAAAGGCAACCCTGGCCCATCTGGAGCAGGCGCAATTGTTAGAGATAGTCTTGGGAATACAATTGCCTTAGGAGCGAAAAAGCTTGAAGATGGGACAAATAATGTGGTTGAGGCGAAGGTAGCCTTAATGGTTGTTGGCTTAGCTCAAGAAATGGGAGTCCTAAAAATTCATTTAGAAGGGGATTCGATGATCATCACTCGAGCTATTGTAAATGGGGAGGCAAAGGCGTGGCATTTGCAAGTTTTCATTAGGGAAATTCTTAAGGAGCTAGAATTTTTTGAAGATTTCAAGGTGAGTCATATTTGACGATATGGAAATAGTGAGGCTGATAGCTTATCCAAGTGGGCAGTTACTTTCATTAACATTGGGGAATCCAGGTTGGAAGATTTCAGGCACGTGCTTTTTGAGGGAGGTGGTTAGAAAGGTGGTAGTTTTCCTTGGTTTTTTGGTGGTGTTTTTATTTAAGGATTTGATTTTTCAGGTGTAGCTGGTATTAATGGATGTCAGATGGTTGTTGAAAGAAGGAGGGCTAACGGCTAAATTTTCTTTGAGTTTTTAACCAAAATTTGAAGGAGATCTTTTGGCGAAGGTAGGCAGGTTGTTGTCAGAGCAGGGGTACTTTTTAAAGGACATGGGGGATGATGACCATCCTAATGAGCTCATGGGAAAAATCTCACATTTCTCCTAATTAATGAGCTTGGTTTGTTTCAACAACGGAGATAGTAAATGCTTTAATGATTTTGGGATGGGTAGAAGTAGGATGACATCATTAGCATGGATGGGTAGTTTTTTAAAGGCCGCAAAACGGGATGTAGTGTGTTCAAAATCAAGAAAAGAATTTTGATAGAGAGTGAGGAAATTCTATCAGCTCAAAGATGGAGGCCATGTATGGGTTCACAACGCAAAAGCAACAAAAATGATTTTTTGGCCCAGTGACTACATTTAGACTGAAATTTATGTTGAAATGTCTGCACGACGATATCATAGAGGCAGTGTTGGAGATGCTGGGAGATCACTTTATGGAAGCTAAACATAGGGGAAGGTTGAATGTTGATATAGCGTCTGTGATTTTTGCATGGGGTCTAGAGTTGAATGAAGAAGTTGAAGTGATTAAGTGGGCTTTGCACTCACTTTTTGAAGAGGATTTGCTGTTAGGAATGGAATCCTTTCTTGAATGGGCAGTGTCGGGAGTTGGGTTTGATGTCTCATAAGGGATTGAAGATATGGATGAAGCAATCGAAGAGGGTTTGATCCCGTTTGTGAGGTGGCGAAGGAGAATTGATAGAGATTCCTACAAGTTGGAGATATTGGTGGCATGGGAAAATTTAAAGCTGGTGCGTTGGTGGCAGGAGATCACAACAAATCAAGGGGAACAAAATATCCCACAACAAATTCCTAGAAGGAAGCGTTTGACAAGAAGTGGAGGATTTCAGAGAGCAAGGGAAAGCAGGAGTGGAGTTTAGGGGCAAAGATGGCTGGTTGGTTTTTTGGGTTGGACTCTACAATTTTTTGCAACTTTGTTTTAATCGTGCATTTTTTTGGGAAAGATGGCAATGGAAAGCTCGGGGATGAAGACTTGAATGGTGCATTGTGGACGAGGAATGAAGCAGGGAAGAAATGATGTCTAAGAAGTTTGTGGTAGGGGAGATACAAATCTGTGTAAATCTTTATGTTTTATATAAACGTAGCCTATGTAGAGTCCTTTTTGTAAATAGTTAGTCGAATGTGGGTTGCTTTTATGAAAAATTGTAAAGGGGTGTCTTGGTTATGATCCGGAGGGTCTAGAAGCCAATGGCGATGGTCTTTTTATATATTATAGTTTGGTGGATGGCTGGGGTTTTTTTTTTGTTAGGCTTGGTGAATAGGCGTTGGGGTGTGGTGGGTGTCAATCTAAAGTTATACTGTTGTAATGACTTTTTAAAATAAACTTATTACTGATAAAAGAAAAATATTAAACTTATGATATATTTCATATTTTAATTAATAATATATGTAAAAAGTTATATGATATTTATATTTAATAACTTATAGTGTATATAAATATTAACTATATAATATCTAAATATTATAATATTATATTAAAAATATGTAAATATATATAATGTAATTTTATATTAAAAATAATATTTCATAATCTAAAATAAAAAATACCATAAAATTTTATTTATTTTTAAAAACAATAGAAAATATAAATTATAACTTATATTATATAAAATATTATATATAATAATATAATTTATACGGAAAATTAGAAATAATATCTAATTCTTTGTTGTCTTTCTTTATTGTTTTTGACCTTTATAATGTAAAACATATTTCTATAGGAATGTAGAAAGAATATCTAATTTTTTGCTTTCTTTCTTTGTATAAAGTTTTTTTATTTTTTAATATTCTTTTTATCTATTTTAAATTGAGTAACCATCATTTTACCACATTCTTTCATCATTAAAGTCACGAGTAATGTTCATAGAGGAAAACCTTTGATGTAAAGATAATATTAATAATTATTATTTTTATCTTTATTATATTATATAAAAATCAATTATCTTATATAAAAATAATTATATATTAAAATATATTATAAATATCAAACAATAAAAATAAATCAAATGATACTATAATATAAATAATAAAATATATAATTATATAAATATAAAATTTGTATAATATGTATAATATAATAGAAAATATATATGATTATGTAATATATTTAAATTATTTTATAGTAAATAAAATATTATATAATATAATTATAAGAAAAAATTAAATTTATATTATGAAAAGCAAAATTATAGAATTCTCAAATTTTTAATCCTGTGAATTTCCTACTCAATGTCAAACTCTTAGAAACCCTACCTTGGCAAATTCAGTTCAGTTATTGAACAAAATTTAAAAAGAAAACAACTACTAGAAATTTAAACGCACAATAGAGCAAGACCTTTTTTTAGTTCCTAGGAAAGGAACTATAGGCACCTGTGCTTTAACTAGTGATTAATAAGTTTGTTCTTAATCAATGAGATATTATTTTTATGTTCTATTTAAAAAATATTTGTGTATTATTAAAGTAAACATGTAAATTAGATAACAAAACATATTTCAGAAATTAATTTTCTGAAATATAATTGGCTAAAAGTTTGGACGGTGATTTTCCTGGCTCCATTATCACTTTTTGCCGACGATTTAAAAACTATATAAAAAAACATTCACAATCAGTGAAATAAAAAATATATCTATGCTGGCAAAAAGAATTACCATTTGTAAATAAATATTTATCATGCCATATAAATATACTAACTACTGCTCATTGTACATCGAAAAATGAGAAAGGTTAAAAAAATAGTGAAAAACACTCAACACACGAGATTAATAATAAATATGATACCCTTCCGTCTAAAAATATGGTATATATATCTCATTATATTTTACATTAATCAAATATAATTTTGGTTTATTTTATAAAGTTGAATAAATGGAACATCAATTTGATTGGAACACCTTCAATCTAATAACTAGATAAATAAAGCAACTATAAATAACTTTTCATATCACTCATTTATTGTATTATAATTGAAAAATAAAATCTTTTAAACAAAAATTCAAATAAATAATTGTTTTTGAAATGTTAATTAATAATTTATTAAAAGAGTATATCATTTATTATATTTTTATTTATTCAACTACAAAATTATTTACCATATTAATTTGAAACTAAATAAACAAAGAAGAATGTAAATAATCAAAAATAAGTATACCTATTTTTAGAATGATATGTGGTTTTTTATTTTAGAAGTTTATTTAAAGATAAATGTGTTAGTATATATTTTAATATTTTGACAATTTTATATCTAAAAATAAATATTAAATAAATATCTATAATTTAATTTTTTAAATAATTATATTTTATTTTTTTACACACAAATAATACATGAATTTCTTTTTATATTATTATAAATTACTTTTCTATTATTTAATTAAATTTTTAATATTCTAAATAATAAATAAACTTTTATATATCATTATTCTTGAATAACTTTTATTTAACCATATCATTCTACCTCCACTTTTGATTACATACACTCAAACAAATCGCGTCCTATCTAAAGCTCCCATTTTGCCACAAGCAGGGCGCGAGGATGTTGATTAAGGTGAAGGATTTCAACTTTCAACGAGGCAAAAAGTTTCTGACACCTTCTCAACAAGTCCAATATTCAATGCCCACAATTGTCTCGTAGTTCCTCTCAGCCTAGAAAGTCAAGAAGAGGTATTGCAGAAGAGGAACTATTATATCTTAATTGTTACTCTAGATATAAATTATTCTGCACAGTGGATACTAATATGATTTTTTTCACAATTTTTTGTGTGCGTAATTGTTGTGTCCTTTTGATAAGTTGTCCATTTCATTGCTTACATTTTTGTACAACAACTCTAATTATTGAATTAGGATGAATTGATATCCACCAAAGCCCTATATGATTGAAGGAACTCAAAATGTTCCTACCAGAATTGGTGCACTTCCTTTTTTCCACAATTAGATTAAGTTATATTCACAATAATTTTCAAATCTTGATACGATTCACCCTTTGCTGTGTACTTGAATACAAGTTTTATTATGGAAAGTTAGCCTTTTGATTAGGCATGTACTACTTGTGGATATGTTGCAGGCTTCTTAAGTAATTCTCTGATCTTCCTATCATTTGCAGTAGTTCTAGAGGTCGAAACTACTCAAGAGAGAACAAAATGGCTTCAATATATGAGTATTCCAACCTGGTAGTAATTGCTTTAAAGTTTGGTGTTTTTTTGGCCTTGTTGTCCATAAGTGATCTACTTACCACATATTGATTTTGATGTGCTTGGTTCCCAGCTGATTTGATCATGTGGAGGGAAACTTCAAAATCTACTTTTATATTTGGATCTGGCTCTTTCTGTGTTATTTCTTCATTTTTCACTGATGATTTGCCCGTCAGGTATTAGATTTTGTTGATACTTCTTTGAAATGGAATATGCAGATGACTATTGCCTGACATCTGACTTTCTATTTTTTTATTTTGGCAGTTTTGTGACCATTGTATCATACTTGGCACTATTTTATTTGGCATTAATATTCTTCTATAAATCATTTATTCATAGGTAACATTCTTCCATTTCAATTACTCCATTGTGTAAATGCAATCCTTACCTATATGATAACGAATTTGAAATTGAGATTTGTTTTATGTACAAAGAGTCAGTTGATCAAGACATTAGTTCAACAAACTATTAAATAAGTGAAGCAAATTCTCTTCGTGTCATTCAAGTGATTCTTCCTCCTGTCAATGCATTGCTTGCAAAAATTAGAGAACTTTTTTTAGGGGATCCATCTACCACTTTAAAGGTTATTTTTCTTTCTCACTTGGAGTTATAAGAATTAAAAACATTAATATCATTTTGGCATCTATTCTTTGGCTTCTAGTTGAATGTGGTCACATGATGACAATGTGGACATTAATTAGACTTGGTATTTTCTATAACAGATTTACCTAATGCTTGGATCTAGAAAATATGCTTTTATGCTTTAAATTGAAATTGCTTCCTTGTGATTGACATTGGCAATATCTTGTCATGCAGGGTTCTTTTTTTATCTTCATCATCCCTAAACACTACTCTGGCTACTCTACCCAAGTGTATGGATATGGTATTTTCATGTTATGTATTTAATGTTTTATTCTTATGCCTTAAACCAAGTTTCATCTTTTGATTTAGTCTCAATATATGGATATTAGGGGATTACTTGTTGCTTCATTGTTGGGAGGCATGGAATGCCTATACCCATAAGAAAGTAGTGTTGGTTGTTGTGGCTACTCTTGCGTGGAACTTATCCTCAATTGCATCCTATGTATTGGGGGGTAGGTTTTGACAACTACTAGCTTTTTTTTAGGTTGCATGGATTTATTTTAGTAGATGAGATGACTCAAATTTTTTACTTGTGCAACTTTCATTTTGACTGTTGCTTTGTGACTATATCAACAATCTTTGAATGCAGAACTAGATAGTCAAAATGAATTTCCTCCACCAGAAGATGTCCAAGATGGGGAAACAAATGCAAGAGATATTACTAGATTAGAGGTGGGATTTTAAACAATTATAGAACAATTTTGTTGTATTTTATATGCTTTCAACCATCCTTGTTTCAATCATCTTTTTTACAACCTTGAGCTCAAAACATTGTTTCATACTAATGTACAGTTGATGACAATGTCAAGGAAAGGAGCTAGTTGTTTCATTTATAATTTATATTTTTATTATACATATATTACATGTTGATGTAATCCCAAACTACAGTTATAAATGTCAACTATTTATCATTAGAAGAAAACTTGCTTTTTATGTACCTATTATTTATTTTTTTTATCAACATTGTTGCCAAAACTTATCATACACAACAAATTAAAACATAACTATTGTAGAACTTTTTGGCAGGAACTTTGTTGCTCTACAACTCTTATTTAATCTTGTGAAATATCTTCATTTATTTCTTCTTTCTTTTGGAGGTGCATAATATTTTGAGGATTGTAACTTAACTATTATTCTATTCTACTTAATTTAGTTATCAGATTACCTATATCTTAGGCATTGAATGTTTTTTTGTCAGTAGTTTTTCACAGTTTATGGCCTTAGATTTTGGCATTGAGAATCTAACCGAGTGTTATGTGTTAGTGCAGGCTTACAACCCACTAGATATTCGGCTAGAAGTTTGAATGATAGTTTTAGCTGGATAGTTCTAGTCATAATTTATAGTGGAGAATATCATTAAGAGTATATTAAAAATAGGCAAAATAATATGCAATTTTCACTTTTCCTGAAAATTTGTGAATAACACACAAAACTTTTTAGCCAATCATAATCACAAAAACTAATTTTTATAATTTATAAAATTAAATATTTTACAAGTTCACTTTACAAAATAGAAAATTATTTTTTTTTAGAAAAATTATCTTTTTTTATTAGTTGAAAGTCGTCTAAGCTTTTGGTCAATTGTCTTGTTAACCTTGGGGAAAATTAACCTCTTGCATAACAAATTTAGATTAAATAAATAAATGTAATTAAATATAATAAATAATTTAGATAAATGAGTTAAAATGAAAAATAATAAATTTAAATGTAAAGAAATATTTTGGATATACCTAGAAAAAGATGTTCAAGATATTAGGAGCTAATTTGTCATAATATTGGAATTTTATGGTATGTTCAAATTAATATTACAAAAATTGACTTTGTTTCATTCTAATTTAGAACTAGACTTGCAAAATTAATCTTTCTACCTTTGGAAGTGAACTAGTGCACAAAACTAAACTTGTATCCACATACATGAATAGGTAAAGGTCTAACTATTAGAAATTTTCATCATGATCATCTAATATCATTTTTTTTTGGTAAGGAATAATGGTGTTTACAAAGACCTTTGGGGTATTTGTTGAATCATGAGGATCTTATTCTCCTTAATTAGACTCTTAGATGGACCAATTTAACAACTTTGGAACACAAAGCAAGGGTAGTAAGCAAGCATGTGATGGGCCTAGGATGATGTCATAAGCAAACAGTGCAAAATTGATTCCTCTTGAAGCACATTTGGCCTAGGTGTCCTATCAAATTCCAACATTATTAGATAATTTCAAAATAAATGAGGAAATGTCCTTAAATATGATAACATCACACACACACACACACATATTCTCTTGGAAAAATATGCTCCAAGGTCGATTTCAATTGATCAACCAGAAACATGCACTGGGTCAATTCACAATGATTAATATGAAGAAAGTCAATAAGACTTATTTTAAATTTGAATTGTAAGAGCTCATGGTTCATATCTACAACTCTCAAGAAATGACCTAGGTCAACTTTGTACTTGCAGAACTAATCCAAGGTAAAAGATGGGGGAACTAGGGATTGAGGTCAATCTCTAGTGATGAGTGATAATGGGATCAAGATAAGAAGATCTAATAAATCAAATTCACACAAGAATATGTCATTTATACACATGTTATTGTATAAAGGAGAGTCTAATCAAAACAAGCTTAATACATAAGGAAAAAGGGCATGGGTATGCAATTTCACCATTATATTTTGTCCCCATTGTGATGTTCATGCAAACTACTAAATGTGTTCATATCAAAGTAAAACAAGCAATAAATATGAAAATCAAGCATTTTAAACACCCAAAAAGATATGAATCTACTTAAAGTATATAGATCATTCTTAGATTCTTCTTGCAAGGAGCACTTCATCAAAAACCCATAAAATAGAAAAAGCACATATTGAGTACCATATGTCACACATTTAAAGTAGACGCTAATTAAAACTTGCTTGAAAAAGAACTATCCTTAAAAATAATAAGATTAATTTGGAGGATAAGAGAGTTCATCTAATACAAAAAGTTTTAAGCATTGACCAAGAAAGAATGTAAGAGGACTCCAACCAAACAAATGAAATTGTTAAACCTCCCCTAGAAATGGGAATTACTAAAAGCCTGTCACTATAAAACATAACCAAAATAAAATGCTAGTGATATTTAAATGCTAGAAAATGATCATATAACTAATAGTCAAATCTAAGAGAAGCATGATAAGGATGATAAAGATGTAATCATTGAAAGGAATTTGATAGTGAAAACACTTACACTAATCAATGAGAAAAATGTATGTCAAATATGATCTTGTAGTCTCAAAAGAAAATATATACACAAAAACCAATACCATAATGACACAATATTTATCCTAAGAAAAACCTTTCAAGAAAAAACCTAGCCTCCAAATATTGACCTAAAGTATTCATAGTACCAATCCATTTACAATACATCAATAAGCTCAAGCCTTCACAAGGGAAAAATGAGCAAAAGTATTGAGATATTTTAGGGGTATAACCCACTATAAAAATTACACAATATCACATCTCTATGTTAGGGACTAAATTATAAAAGACATAAAATAGGAAACCAAAAATCATAAACCATGAGATTGTACCACCCTAAAATGGTGCCCAAATCCTCATGAGAAATTCTAATTTTGAACTCCCACGATCAATCAACATGTTAATATTATAAGATCCACTTGCAGTGTCATAATTCCTCATAACCAACTCACCAACTTGGGTGCTCCATTTTGGCTCCATTTTCCCATTCAAAGATGCCTTATGACACATCATAATGTTGGTCAAGATTCCAATGTAACAATGAGTAGCCCAAAATAAGCTTTTAATGATTGATAATTTAGTTTGGAGGGGTTTTGTTATCACTATTAAATATTTTTTTATGTAAATTGACATAATAATCAAATACTCACTTATTGATAGAGTTCTCTTTCTCTTGGTAGGTGTAGATGTAATTCTCTCCCTCTTCAAATTTATATGGGGTTTTACTGAGTAGATTCAAAGTGTGATTAAACTTGGAAGGGATCCCTTTATTAACTCTTCCTTAATATTTTAATGGGAATTCTTACCACATATTCAATGGGGCCTTTACAAGGAGATAAATAAGAAAAAAAAATAGGGAACAACCATCAAAGAAACTTTCTTGGGGTTATCTATGAGAAGGTGACCTCCTCTTCCAAGATTGTGATCTTGAGAGTGAAACTTGATGTTTCTATTTTTTGGAAGATGGAATTTAACATCTCACATCCATTCAAGGAGAGTAAAACTCAAAGACAACATTTTCTAGGCTCTCTTGCAACCTAAGTGGTTCAAGCTAAACTTTGATGGTGTAGCTAAAGGGAACCCATGGATTGCAAGTGGTGGAGGGATTCTAAAGGATGGTAGAGGTAATTTAATTGTAGTTTATGTAGTCAATCTTAGGGTCTAGAAAAATTATTATGCTAAAGTTTGGTGCAGTCATGGAAGGAGGGTTCCAGAAGGAACAATCTAAACCATGCAACAATGAGTCAACACAACGAAAATAACACAACAAATTAATATGCGAACATGAAAATTCATTGAATTGATAAATCTACATGCAACATAGGCCTCAAGGGCGAATTATCCATGGCTCATAGGACTACCACAAGGGCTTTCAACAGTACAACTGGCCAACAAGCCTTATTACATGCCTCTGAAAGAGTTTATGCGAAATACATTGAATCTAAAACATCTAACTTAGAACTGATCCTCTACAATGAGTTACAATGCTTACAAATATGCTTCTCAAGCTCCAATATAGGTCTGTGTTGGCCACAAGGACTAATAGCCCAATGAATGATTAAATACGAATGTCAGCCTCAAGATATGTAGAAATAACTCCATGCAAAAAGATAAGACTTGTGGATCTCTAAGATAGGTCCTAATGAACCCAAGATGCTTGTAGGATGCCTAATTAAGCTTTGCATGATCTATAATAGGTCTACACTAAGAAATATGGATGAGGTCGACCCCAATGCCCTGACTTGTAATCATAGTGAAATTATGAGAGCAATAAATTTCGATAGGTAAATGCAAATGATGTGAAATTTGGATGTGTGATAAATGTTGATGTGTAGATGATATATCTTGCTCCATGAGTTAAGAAACAATGATGTGGTAAAATGCAGAATGAACTACTAAAACTACTACAAAATACAATGCAAGAAGAACCGGATCTCCTGCATCAAACACCTGAGGTTGGGAGAAAAGTGAGTCCCTCAGTTTCTAGGGCTAAGAGGAAAACCAATATGGTTCACCTCATCCTGAGAAATCCATGATGAATCCTCCACTGGTCTACCTTTCCACTTCATAAGATATTCTTTGTACGACTTGTTCCTAGTGCTTCTTCCGATTCTAGTTTCCAAAATCTGCTCAATTTCCTCCTGTTCCTGATGTGGTAACAATTCCTTCAAATCCACTTCATCACTACTACCACTCAACTTACCCTCATGAAATTCATATATGTCTACAACATTGAAAATAGGTGATATACCCAATGTCTCTGGTAACTCTACTTCATATGCATTTCCAAAATCAAACTTCCTAAGTATCTTACATGGTCTAAACTTCCTCATCTTCAACTTATTATATGTACCAACTGGAAATCTCTCCTTCCTCAAATATACCATCACTTCATCTCCAGCAACAAATTCCTTATGTATCGATGCTCATCTTCCTTCTCCTTATACTAACTGTTCATGTATTCTAAATGCTTATGGACCTAATTATGCAATGTCTCCATGAAATCTACAAACTCTTCTACCTCCACACTCCTTTTACTCTCCATACTGATGTCCCTTAACTTTGCAACTCCTTCAAGATTTACTCCGGTAATAATATGAAATGGTGTCTTCCCTATACATGGGTTCACTAAATTATTATATGCAAACTCTGCCCATGGTAAAACTATATCCCAACTTCCTGCCTTATCTCCAACCAAACATCTCAATAGGTTACCCAAACTTATGTTTTCTACCTCTGTCTATCCATCCATTTGTGGGTGTATGCTAAACTGAACTTCAAATATGTCTTCATCTTCTTCCACAATGTCCTCCAAAAGTATCCAATGAGTTTAGTGTCTCTGTCTGAAACAATGCTCTTAGGTAATCCATGTAATCTCACAATCTCCTTGAAAAATAAGTCAACAACATGCACAATGTCATTAGTCTTCTTACAAGGAATAAAATGTGTCATTTTAGAAAATCTATCCACTACAACCATAATAGAATCATAACCTCTCTATGTTCTTGGCAATCCCAAAATGAAATCCATGCTCAAATCTTTCCAAGGTCTCTCTGATACTATCAAAGGTTATGATTATGCAACTTTGAACATACTTCCTTACATCCTTATATATTTGCGGCCAAAAATAATGTTCACTTACCAAAGCTATTGTCTTGTCCACTCCAAAATGTCTTGCTAAGCATCCATTATGCTTTTCCTTGATCAAATTCTCCCTCATTGAACTCCTCGGTATACACAATTGATTTCCCTTGAATAACATACCTTCTTGAATGAAATAATCCAACCATTGGCTCTGGTCTATCACTATCGGTTCCTTACATTCTCTCCATGCTTCACCAAAATCTTCATCATCTACATACATATGCTTTAACTCCTCAAATCCCAATAATTGCACTCTCATCTCTGTCAACAAATTCCTCCTTCTACTCAATGCATCTGCCACTTTGTTTGACTTGCCACTCCTATGCTTCAACACAAATGTATAACTCTACGAGAATTCAACCCATCTCATATGTCTCTGATTCAACTTTCCTTGACTATTCAAATAATACAAAGCTTGATGATCTGTATACAACACAAATTCCTTAGGAAACAAATAATGTCTCCACTTCTTCAAAGCTTGAATTATGGCATAAAATTCTTCATCATAGATTGAGTATCTTCTTTTGGCATCATTCAAATTCTCACTAAAACAAGTTATAGGTCTTCCTTCTTGACTCAATATTGCTCCAATTGCATTTCAACTTGCATCACAGTCAAATTGAAATACCTTGTCAAAATTTGGTAATGCTAATATTGGTTGCTCTGTCACCTTTTGCTTCAACAATTCAAAACTTCTTTGTTCTCTGGATGTCCACTTAAAATATTTCTTGTCTCCTCTCATTGTCTCTATCATGGAGTTACAAACACTACTGAAAATTCTAATAAACTTCTGGTAGAAACTAGCTAATTCATTGAATGATTTGACTTCTCCAATGTTTACCGGTGTAGGCCAATCTAAGATTGCTTTCACTTTCTTAGGGTCCATCTTTAGTCCTTTAGCAGAAATAACAAATCCAAGGTACACCAACTCTGTCTTCATGAAACTACACTTCTTGACATTAATCAGTAATTTATCTTCTCTGAACCTCTTCAATACTTGTCGGATGTGCAACAAATTTTCTTCTCTAGCCTTACTGAAAATAAAAATATCATCCAAGTAAACAATGACAAACTTACCCAAGAATTTCTTCAATACCTTATTCATCAATCTCATGAAAGTGCTTGGTGCATTGGTCAATCCAAAAGGCATCACTAACCACTTATACAATCCTTCATTAGTCTTAAATGCAGTCTTCCTTTCATCTCCTTCTCTAATTCTAATATGATGATATCCACTCTTGAGATCAATCTTTGTAAAATACTTTGCTCCACTCAAATAGTCCATAATGTCATCCATCCTTGGAAATGGAAATCTATACTTAACAATGATCTTATTGATTTCTCTTGAATCAGTACACATTCTCCACTCTCCATCTTTCTTAGGTGCAAGTATAGCAGGTACCACACATGGGCTCAAACTTTCTTTGATTAATCCTTTCCTCGACAACTCTTGTAGATGTTGGTTCAATTTTGCATTCTCTATCAGTGTCATTCTATGTGCTACTTTGTTTGGAAAACTTGCTCCCGTTCTAAGGTCTATATGATGACTAATACTTCGGATTGGTGGTAAACCTTCAAAAACATTCTCTGACATGATGTCTTCATACTCTGTCAACAATTCTGTAATTTATTTTTGTGGTAGATCTTCACTCTTTGTTATCTCAGGACTACTTCCTTTCTTTGGAATCAATGCAAAACATATGTTCTCATGTCTCAATACATCCAATAATTTCCTCCCATCTACCAAACATAGTCTGGAAATGCCACAAAATTTAGTCTTCTCCTCTTCCTCCAAAGGTATCAACTTGATTCTTTTTCCATTTGATGTCACAGTGTAAGTATTTCTCCTTCCATCATGAATTGATTTATTATCATACTACCATGGTCTTCCAAATAGTAAATGACATGCATCCATAAGCATAATATCACACAAGACTTCATCCCTATATGACCCAATATGAAATTTCACCAAAAAAAATTTATTCACCAATATCTTATGCTAATTTTGAATCCATGCTATCCTATAAGGGTTTGGATGTTTTAATCTTTCCAAATTCAACTTTGTTACCATCTCCTTTAAAACTAGGTTATCAGTACTACCACTATCGATGATAACTTTACATACCTTTCCTCTGGACTTACATTTGGTTTCATATAGACTCTTCCTTTGTGGTGGTTCTTCAGTTACTTCTTCATGCATTAAAGCTCTTCTCATCACCAATAATTCACCTTTCTCTAGTTTCCCAACTAGATTAGGGGATCCAACATGTTCTTCATCCACATATGTTGCTCTTCTGGTATGCTCAAGTTTCTTTTTGGTATTTCCTTGATGACACTCAAATGCTCTATGTCCTTCACCTCCACACTTGAAACAAGTTCCTCTTAATGGTATTTTCTCAGATATTCCTTCATCTCTATGATATCCACCATTGTGGTAATAATTATGACCTCCTCTATAATTGCAGTAGAAATGTTGGTCTTCTCTTCCTCTATGATATGATTTAGCATCCTTTTCTTCACTCTAGTAGGATTTTGAATCTTTGTTCTGCTCCACATAAGGTCTTCTTTCTCCAGACTGGGGTCCACTCTTCTGAAATATTCCTCTCACACTTCCCTATCTTTGTTCAAATTTCTTGTTTAGCTTCTCTCCCACTTTCAATGCAAACTAATACACTTCTTCAAAAAATGTCATCTTTACTAGGCTCAATTCTTCTTGAATATTTGTTCTTAGTCCATTGATGTATCTTGCAACCTTCTCTTTACTTTCTTTGCTATGACCGGTTCTAATTATCATCCTGTAGAATTCTTTAGTACACTCCTTCACAAATCTTTCTTTTTGTCTCAAGTTCTACAATATCTTCAACAATTCCAATTCATAATCGAATGGTATGAATTGGTTCTTCAATTTTGTCACCATTCTATCCCATTTGATGATTCTTTCTTTGGCTCTTCTATTTCAATCTAATTGAACTTCTTTCCAACATAATGCAACATGACCTTTCAACTTTGTTTTCGTGAATCTGACTCTTTCTGGACCTTCAATTTCTTCATATTTGAAGTATTCTTCCATTTCATTTATCCAATCAATTAATTCTTCAAGATTCAAATTTTCCATGTAATTTTTAATTTCAACTCTAGGTCGCTTGACAATCTTTGAGATCGCTTTCAACATCTTCACTTGTTCTTTCTACTTCATCATCACTTTAATCATTATGCCTAGGGTTTAGGCCTTTCCTTTGATCTTCTTCAACAACATCTACCCTAACTCACATCTCGCGCATCATCTCCAACATCTCATCCATTCTTCTAGCAACATTTTCCATAGTAGGCGCTCTCCTTGGTAGCATATCTCTCCTCGAATCAGTGCAACTTCCTCAATTCGGCAATTTGGTTACAAGGGTTTCAACTACCTCACAATCAGCGATCGGTTGAAAAAAATGGAGTCTACCTCATTTCGACAATCTGTTCACCTCAAGGAATCAAAAACTTGCTCTGATACCACTTGGTGTAGTCACGATAGGAGGGTTCTAGAAGGAATAGTCTGAACCATGTAACAATGAGTTAACACAACAAAAATAACACAAAAAAATGATATGCAAACATGAAACTTCATTGAATTGATAAACTTACATGCAACATAGGCATCAAGGGTGAATTATCTAGGGCTCACAGGCCTACCACAAGGGATTTCAATGTACAATAAAGCCAACTGGACTTATTACATGCCCTCGAAGGGTTTATGTGAAATATATTGAATCTAAAACATCTAAATTATAACTGATCCTCTATAATGAGTTACAATGCTTATAAATATGCTTCTCAAGCTCCAATATAGTTTTGCATCAGCCAAAAGGGCTAATAACCTGATGAATGATCAAATATGAATGTCAGCCTCAAGATATGTAGAAATAACTCCACACAAAATTATAAGACTTGTGGATCTCTAAGATAGGTCCCAACAAACCCAAGATGCTTGTAGGATGTCCAATTAAGCTCTACACGATCAGAATAGGTCCACACTAAGAAATTCGGACCATGTCGACCCCAATGCCCTGACTGGTAATCACAGTGAAATTCTGAGAGCGATAACTTCTGGTAGGTAAATTCAAATTATGTGAAATTTGGATATGCGATAGATGTTGATGTGTAGATTTTATATCCTACTCTGCAAGATGAGAAACAATTATGTGGGAAAACACATAATGAACTAATAAAAATACTACTAAATGCAGTGCAAGAAGAACTATTTTTGGTTGATATAGGATTGCTTTACAACTAGGGATGATCTCGCATCAAAGTTGTGGTTGCCTATAGTGCCCTAAAAATGGCTAAGCAAATTGGTGATAGGTGTGAAAAATATTTTCTTGGAATGTGAATCCATGAATATAATAAATTTTCTAAATAAGAAAACTAAACCTAGTGGGATAATTCATATTCTTATAAAACATGCTATAAACATTACAAATAAGATGAGAAGTTTCAAGATGGGTCATTTTTTAGGGAGCCCAATTAGGTGGTGGATTTTATTGTTAATTAGGGGGTTCAACATCAAGGGGTCTCAACTTGGATGAATGAATCTTTTCCTAAGTAGTTGGTTATGCTTAATGTTGATGGTTTTAATAATCATTTAAAGTAACTTTCCTTTTGGGTTAGAATTTATTGTGCTTGATGGTTGCTTGTCGCATAGTTCAAGTATGAGACTCAATATTGAGATTATGATGATTGGTCATGTTAAAATTAACAATAGAAACTGCTTAGAGGTGGATTTTGGAAATTTCTTTGTTGTCCTGGCTTTAATTTTTACTTCAAAGGCTTATGTTATGATTTGGTGGGGCTTTAGATTATTATTCGAATTTGTTTGTATATTCTTGTCTCTAAAAGTGAACTAGTGAAAATATGCAGAAATAAAAATAGGGTCAAGCCCTTGAGTTACAACAAGTTAAAGCTTAAAATCCAAGGTTTGGTGAATATTGGAGAAGGGAAGCTTTACTTTCTTTGCATAGAAACTAAAAGGTTGTGACACATCCATGGCTATGGACTTTCCCAAAGGATGGGAAAATAGAAAGGTGATAATTAAAATATGGAATTTATGGTTATGAAATTCTTGGTGTCTAAGGTCATAAGGCAAGTTCTATAATTCTCATAAATATTTTCAAGGATAGGAGTATGGGAGAGGAAGTTGTGTCCATTTTCTTGAAGTCAAATAAGGAGCCAATTAAACTTCACTATGGTCATGATAGGTATTCTCTCAAACCACTATGGAATGAGATTATCCTCTGTATAATCAGGTACATGACATTGGAAGGGTGTTTTGAGTCCATTTACCTTTATCATTTATTTTGTCAAACCATTTTAGATAGAAGAAACTTGTGTCCTTTTCTTTTTTATTCTTTCATCCTTGGAGATGTCCATTAAAAATTGTCTAATTATGGTTCCCCTACACCAACTATTAGTCATGTTAATTATCAACCATGTGAGGCAACTGAATCCTCTTGTACTATTAATAAAAATGATGACACCAAGGTCAAGAAAATGGAATTTTAGACTCTTCAAAGGACTCAAAGGATAAGGAGGAAAATAGATAGAAAAAGATAGGTACTAGTAGTAGGTCTAAGTCTAAGTCCAAGGAATCTAAAGAGAGTGAATCTCTAGTAAAAACTAGGTCTACTAGTGTTGGTAGAAGTACTGAGAAAAAGGAAAAGGGTGGAGTCCTATAGGTAGACTTGGCTATCTAGGAAGAAGGAGCATGTTGGGAAAAGTGTGATAAGGACCCATGATTTTAGAAGAATAGTGAGATCCATTGAGCGCAAGACAAGGATTTCATACTTCCTTGACCTAACCCTTCTTCCCCACAAGAGTTATTTAATGAACTAATTATGGCACACCAAAATGTGGTGACCCTCTATTAGACTTTCAAGCCATGGGAAAACCTTATTAAGTGGTTTTTTATGTGAAGATTAATAGGAAAAATATTAAGATGAAGATCATGGGTAAAAAGCAGAGCAAAGATACCCAAGTTTTTGTTGTGGAGGACATGAGGATATTCTAAAAAATATGAGGCTATACTCTAGGTGAATAGGTTAATGGAGGATATCTCTAATTGGAAGGAAAGGGTTGTTGTCTTGGAAAATGAGGTAATGAAAGGATGGGAGAACCAAGATGCCAAGTTGATGGCTCTAGAGCATGACATGGAAAAAAATAAAGGAAAACATAAAAAGGGTTATCAAGAGCAGTGTTATGGAGATAAAATTCCTTAAAGACAAGGTAATAAATATGATTTCTAGCCTTGGTCCAGTGATGACTACCAAAGGGGATGTTGGTTCCAACAGAAGAACCAAAGATAATAAAAATAAAAAATGATGAGGATGACAAAATAGTCTTATGACCATCAAAAATTTAAAGAGAGCTTCTCCCAAAATGAATTAGATGCTACTGATGCCCTCAAGAGAATGCAAGATGTGCTTTGTTGGATTTTATTTTTTCTATGCTCCATGTTTTTTTTAGGTTGTTGTTTTACTATAGATTGACTATATATTTTATTGATGTTTTGACTATTGTAAAGGGTTTTAAGGTCCCTTCAAAATTTGTTATTTAACCCTTTAATAAATAATAATTATATAATCACATGATAAAATCTATCTGTAATGGAGTGAATTTTCACCCCTCACAAATTCCCCATTTGCATCCCCTCACCTTAGAAAAATTAAATCTGACAATGCATTTGCACTTCATCCACTTGCTTCCCACCCACTTGGCAGCTTTCTGTAGTGTCGATGGGGAAATTTTTGTCGAGGATGCTAGCATGGTGCGCAGACATCTGAGTGGTGCGTTGTCATCCTGACATGATTCCCGCCTTTAGAATCTACAAAGGTGTTACACTCCTCCATTGGTGACGAAGAGTAACACCCCTGCACCCTTGAGCGACCTCGAATGACTCTTTTGGGCTGCTATTCACCTCAAAAAAATTCATTCTTGATGCAATTCGATCTTCTACACAATTCTTCACACTTCTACACACTTGGGCTTGATTCTCTACACACTTCTTGATCACACTTTACTTCTTGCTGCACTTTTTCCATCATTGGAGCTGTGACTTGGTGTCTTGCGAGATTGCTTCTTCGTTGTTGCAGCAATATTGAATTTTCCAAGCTTGCATCTTCCTCCACATGCTCGAGGGCATCTTGATTGGGAAGGTGATATTGTTCCATTTCTCCATTTTTATAGCATTATCATTTGATTTACGTGGCATAGTGTTGTTACTATTGCTTGGTAGCACTTTCTTCCATTACTTTCTTTATCGTATTTTCTATCTCGTGGCTATTTTGGCTGTTCGTGGAGGTGGGAACACCGAAACAGGGGTTTGGCTATGACAAGCCCCGAAACAACTCCAACATTTTTCCCCATTCTACTATGTGTAGGTTTTGTGTTCATGTGGAGCTTGCGAGAGGCTAGACCATTCATAAGTGTATTTTCATCACCTTTCACTCTTGTCAAATTCTAGTTAGAACTTTAAAGCATATTTCTTGTTATTTCGTCACTTTCTACTTTTGTTAATGCATTAAACCATATTAGTTAAGTAGTTAGCCTGTTTCTCAAGTTTTTGCACTATATTTCATACTTTTTTATCCATACGGATGCCAACGCACCAGTGAGGTGCCAATGTGCCACACTGTCATCCCTATTCCGTATTGTTGTCTCCTGGTAGAGAGTTGTCTAAGGTACAGTCTAAAATTTGGAAAGCTGCTCTCTTAACCCCCTAGAACTCTTGGGTTAATATGAAGAAAGCAGTACTAAGAGTGCTCTTCTTTCTCTACCTCAAATTCCTTACAACTTTCCTAAACCTTCCATCTAGCTTGAGGTAGATCAGGGCAGCTAATCATTCTAGATTCTCTTGTGACCCGGGGTCCTAAGCGTTCGGTCCCCCTCCTCTACATTTTGGTGAACCCGACGTGAAACTTGTAATATCCATTTCCTTGTGTTGAGGTTCTCTTTCTCATGTCTGTGTAGGTTGTAAGCGTGTATGTTGTGAAGATTTATGAGCTTCACAACTCAGTCTACTACCTCCAGGCACATAGTTAGAAGGAGCGTGCGACACGTAGAGATGGAATTTACGAGGGTTGCTCTGATTCTTGCCTCCCAGGAGATGGTATCAGCGGTAGAGACGAGTTTATTTGATGAAACCACTCGTGCCCCTACACCTCCTACTTCCCCTTTTCCTCTGCCTATGGACAAGAATGAAGTCATCCCTATTCCTATAAAGCATCTCATGGATCTAGATAAGAGGCTATTGGATCTTGCAACTCACTTGGAGAGAAATCAAAGCATGGCTAGGCTCGCAAGGGTTACTAATGAGATTAGATATATGTTAGGAAAAGATCATACAAGCATAAAGTTTCTCTATGGCATTATTGATTTAGTGAAAACATGTGTCCCCTCTTACAACCCTCAGTCAAGCATTACTCGAAGTCATGAGCATGATGCCTAAGAAAGATAGATTAGTGTCTTGATGCCTGTGATGTCAGTATGCATGGCTGAAACGGGCCCTTCCATTAACATCTCCACTCTTGATCCACTCCCTACTGTCAAAGCAAGTAGGATACCTCTAGGTTTTGAATTTCTTCCTCCAGGGGAAACCCTGATTTTAGCAATAGAATTTATGGTGGAATGGGGGCTAGTGGTTCTAGCGGTGGCTCTGGTGGTGTTCACGGTGGTGGTTCTGGCGGTAGATATGGTGGTGGCTTCGAAGGAGGCCATGCTGGTGGCTCTAGGGGTGGTTTTGATGGAGGTCATGACAGTGGCTCTGGAGGTGGTTCTGGTGGTGGTGGTTCCACTAGTCCTTTGTCATCTTCTGACCCTATTTTGAATGCTCTCTTGCAAAATATGGGTCAAATGCAAAACCAATTGGTGAATTTGTCTCAGGCCTCTACCCAACCCATCTTTCAACCCTTCTTCTAACATAGCCCTTTTTTAGTGACAATTTTAATGCGATGTGTATAGATTTCTTTCACCATGATGCTCTGATGGCAAAACACTTTCATCAATCTCTCAAGGATACAACACTTGAATGGTACTATTCCTTGCATGACAATTCTATATTTTCATTTGATCAACTTTTCAATCAGTTTCTTGGGAAATTCTAGGCTAACATCAGTTTGAAGATGACCTTCTTGAATCTTGTTCGATGTAAGCAAGGAGAGCACGAGAAGATCACTAATTTTATTGTGCGATACCAAGTGCTCTTTTCTCAAATCTTGTACCTACTGCCCAACTCAAATGTGAAAAAGGTATTCATAGGTAACCTGCAATGATCTTGGTAGGATAAATTTTCCTTGATGAAATATCCTTCCTCTACACATCTATGTGTTGCACTATGGGAGTACTAGCAAACAGTTGTTTAGTTCAGGGGATCTTCCTCGTGCTCCATCCCGAAGGAAGATCTATAGTATCAATCTTAGGAAAAGGTAAATTTGTTGCAAATTTAGTTGCTGGCAACTAATGATTGAGGCCTCAAGTGCAACAGATAGTTTATGAAATTATCTGAGTCTTATTCTTCTATCCTGCATAAGTTGTTGAAGGAAAATATTATAAAATTAGAAGATCCTCGACCTTTGAGAGAGCCTTATCTTGACTAGTATGATGGAAACGTGTTATGTCAGTACCATCATGTCCACGGGAATGATACTGAACATTGTATGCACCTGCATCATGAGATACAGGATCACATCGATGACGATACCGTTTATCCTAATGGTAAGAAGCAAAATGTGAATAAGTCGGTGGCTAAGACAAATAGCTAGTTGCAGATGTATACAGACCTATTTCTGTCCCACTCCTCAAACTTAATTATTGATCCTTCTGATGCTTCTCCTAAGGCTTAAGCATATGTAAATATGGTTTTGTTTACTCCTAGTCCTCCCCCTCAGCCTGTGACTGGTTCACCAGATGTAACTTTTACATCGCAAGACTTACCCATGAATAACAAAGCCTCTCTCCTATACATTCCTACTCACCTCAATGGAAACATTGTGACAGGAGCCCTAGTCAACCTTGAGAGTCAAGTAAATGTTATTACAAAGGAGACTTTGTGGTTAAATTTATTGCAGAGGGAGGATTACAAGAAGACGAAAACTACTGGACCTAGGGTTGTGGATACTACTTTCAATGTCATCCCAAAATTTTATCTATTTAGGGTAAAGCTAGGCATCCCTTTTCTATCCTCCATGAACGGGATCGCTTCTGTAATTCACGTGTTTAAAGTTCTCTCACGAAGGTGTTGTGCATGTCGTGCACAACACTAGATATCAACCATTAGTATCACATGGGAGTTATTCCTTGGATCATTTTTGGCCCACCCCAGTCGATTTGCTTCCTCCCATAATGGACCTACTTTATCAAAATTATGTTAAGTACAAGACGAAGGGAAAAAGACAACCGAAATTGACTCACCCTATAACGTAGCAACAAGCTGCCTTTTCCTCTCGAAAGGGGAAGGGGAAGCTTGCCCACACTCAGGACCCTTCTTCTTCTTCCTAAGTTATCCTAACCATTGCTTCCTCTCACCCTGTTGTGGTGCCTTCAACTTCCACTCCTATGCATTTGCTGAGGAGTTCGATGGTGCCTACTTGGCGAAAAGCCAAGTGTTCAATGTTTGAACTTTTTTTCTTGACTATGGTGCCTTAACCTATTTTATAGGTAAGGGGAAGGGTCCCCATGGAGAATATTCTATGTATCAACCTTTGCAGCCTCCTACTACTCCTACCTCTAAGGTAGTGAATGGGAAGAGGCTCGTTGTTGAGGCGCTCGAGTCTGCTCCCCTCTCTATAGTTGCATTTGCCTCTCCATCTCTTTCTCCTGTTCCCATCCAAGAGTCTCTCCCTCCACTAGAAATGGCTTTGATGGATACTTCGATGATTGAACAAGAGTCTTCCATCCCTTCTCAGGCCATGACCTCTAGCTCTCAAAGTCGTATAAACCGTCGTGCACACGAGTACAAGCATCAGAGGAAGGCTCTAGCCGCTGAGTAGGTCGCCTTGTAAAAGAAGGAAGGGGAGCCAACAGACCCTGCTCTAGCATCTTCTATTGTTTCCTCTTCTTCCATTCTTTCTGCTTCAGTTCCCTTCGCCTCAATCTTTCTCTCGGCTCCCACTGTGAGCGTGAATGATCCTCACCTAAAGAGGGTGCAGGTATTCATTGCTCCTTCAACTAAGCCTCCCCTTCTGATGTCCCTTCTAGACATCTCGCCCTTTTCAAAACCTGTGGACATGCCAAATACCTCGGTGGTGTCCATCACGGTTTTCTCCTCTTCCTTCTTGGCCTCTGCTTCATCTGTAGGGATCTCTCATCCTCTAATGAAGTGAAAGATAGATGATGACCCTACTTGCAATGGGGGTCAGAAGAAGGGTTTTCCTTCTTTAGAGGGTGGTTCTGCATTAACTTGCACTGTCTTAGTGACGGAGGAAACCCCAATGTCCTCGAATTTCGTCACTACTCCTGAATCTTTCAGCGAGGCTAGTAGTGGATCTCAGGTGCCACCCCCATCACCTACTGAGTTGACACATGGCACTTTAGTAAAGTGCATGTTCAAATCTGTAGATGATGTCTCGGCCCTATCAACAATCTTTTTAATATTGTTGATGTTCACCTCACAAGAACTGAGTGGAGAAGACCTTAAAGGGCCTTCTCTCTTGGCTCTTGTTGTAGGAGGGTTGGAGGGTACCCTCCTTGATATTCCACCCTTCCAGGCTCGCTCGCCCTCCCCTTATGATGATCTATACTAGGAGAATGATGACCTCTTGGTTGATGAGAACTAGGGGGTGCCTCTTATTTATGTGTAGATTAGATGGTGTGTGTGTGTACTGTGTTCCCCTATGCTTGTTTTATATGTTCCTGGATGACCCTTGTCACCCTTGTAGGAGCTTAAATACATGAGTGTTGTTGTGTCATAAATCTTCCTCTATTTTCCACATCATTCTTCTCTTTGTCGTGCATTGGTTTTTGACAATTGGGGATGATGCAAAGTGTTAGGGGAATTTAGGCCTCCCTTCCATGTTGACCCAATTTTTTTTATTTTATTTTATCTTCATGTGCCTTTCTTCAAATCTGGGAATTCTTGGGATTGATGATTGTTTGCTCTTACACTGCATACTACTGATTTATGTATATGAGAAGATTTGAACCTGGATTCTCAGATCCCCCTATCTCTCATTCGTTGTGTTCTTGTTTTTTCTTTCTTTTTATCTTTCTCTCTTCTTTGCTCACTTTGTGATGTTGTGGTGCTCATGTGTTGTCCATCACGTGTACGACAACATTACCATGGTTACATCTTGTTATGTTTCATGAGCCACAACATCATCTCTATTCTTGCTTTTCTCTCCTTAGGATGTCACATTCCTTTATGTTCAAAACACACCATCCTAAGTGGGGGCTATCCTATTGCTTAAATTTTCAAAAGGTGCATTCGGTGGCCAACATATCCTTTTGTGAAAGTCTTTGCCTTTTTTAAAATATTTTTCAAAAATTGCATTCTTCAACACACATTCCTAGATGAATTTTTATTTCATCTCGAATTTGTAAGATAGAATTTAGACTTTCCCTTGTGAGGGAACATTCCTTCTTTCAAATTCCTTGATGAAATCAATCTTTCAGAAGGAATTTGTGATGCCAGAATCATTGGCAAAAAATAGTCTCTTTTCAAGAATTGTTATTCACTTTCAAATTGAATGTCTCTCAAGTGGACCCCTTTCCTTTTGAAGGGTTCTAGAGGGACCCCTTTGAAAGATCTTCCTTCAACTATTGACTGTATGTCTACTTGTTTTCCTACGTGGCTTCTTTTTGACATCTAACATTTTTTGTCTGTGGACTAACATGTTACTTTGAAGGTGTGCATGTGAAGCTGATTTTCAATCAGACTTTGCAGAGCCTCTTACATCAAGGTTCCTTCAAGACCAAGTACTTGGGGGTGCCTCCTTTGCAAGTTCGAGGACTTGTGAAGCACTTACATCCTACAAGATCTCTTTGTTCAATTTTGTAGCTTCAAGGACCTACAAAGCCTTTTTGTTCACCGTCTGTAGGTTTGAAGATCTACGACATACCTTTGTTCAACTCTCCTTGGGTCCGAGGATCTATGGTGCCAACTTTTCTTCCTGTGCTTTCGGGTGGGTTAGATTGCAGTCTACTTCCTTGAAATTTTAGATATACATTTCTAAATTATTTCAATCTACTTTACCTCACATTTAGTAGCACATATTCTTGCTAAAGTGGGGGGAAAATGTAATGGAGTGAATTTGCACCCCTCACAAATTCCCCATTTTCATCCCCTCACCTTAGAAAAATTAAATCAAACAATGCATTTCCACTTCATCCACTCGCTTCCCACCCACTTAGCGGTTGTCTATAGTGTTGTTGGGGGGATTTTCATTGGGGTGTGGCAAGCGAATGTCCTGACAAGATTCCCACCTTTGGAATCTGCAGAGGCATTACACTCCTCCATTGGCGACATAGAGTAACGCCCATGCACCCTTGACTAACCTTGAACGACTATTTTGGGATACTATTTGTTGAGGGTCAAAGCAACACAACAACATTAAACATAATATTACTATTCTATTTCTCCTGAAAGAGAAAGATAACACATGGTGACCTAACTTCCAAGGTCTTGGTAATTGGTTCTCAATTATGCTGATATCACTCAGTGGTTGATATAACTATAATATTCAAGGGGCCTTTATTGGTAACAAGGAACAAGACTGCATAACATCAATTAGTCTACGTTGGGGGGGTTTAAATAAAAGAAAAAAGATGAATCAGAGCTTCAAATCAAAGAAACATGGGTAAAATTCTTACATATCCAGACATGCATATCAATAATGAGTGTTTATCCCACCTAACCACAACTATAGCAAGATGCAATCCATAGAATAAACTATGCTACTGCATACATCCATGATGCTAATTCAAATACCATCAACATTCACTAAACTTGCTTCAAACAAATCACTCACTCATCATCTAAAACATAGATCGAATGAATACGATAACAACTTCATCCATAGATAATCCAATGATATAATCTTGAATCTAGTTCCTTCTATTGAATTTCATCAAATAAGAAACAATTAAGCACAACAAAAATCACTGACGTATGGATTGATCACGTACCATTAACCTTATCAAAATAGATCCAAACTTTAAAACCATAACATGAAAATGTATGAAAAACTGTAAAATAACCAAGTTTTACTGAACTTTTAGAGTATCTCTCCTAAAACATAGCAATCCTAGATCTAATCTCTATTTTCTATCAGCAGGTGTTTGATCTTCCTTCAATTAGCTGACCTTTACAAAGTAGAACCTAATAATACATATAGGGTGCCACATGCACAAGTTTCTCAATTATCAATCAAGATCCACAATTAATGGAATTGGAACTGAACATAGAAGTGGACTCATGAACTCTTGTTCCAAGGCTAATTACTCTGTTGCGCCAACAAGAAATCTGATATTCCAAGAAGAAAGTGAAACCAACGGCTCAAACTCAAAGTTGAGCTTATGTCAAAACCCACAAAAGAGGAGAAAAGCAGATATTGAGTATGGTGAAAAGAGTCAGTTCACTTTTGCACTAAATTCTCAAGGATGTACTCGTCATAACTGGAGAACACTTATTGAAGAGTACCCGAATCCGGTCCATCTAACCAATCACCTTCAAATTTGATCCTTTCAAATTCTGTAGAAACCAACCTTTGCATCTCCTTTAACTCGATTAACTCCCTTCTAGCAGTTCTTACCTCCTCATTGATATCCATAAACTGATCTAATAATAAATTCTCCCCATTGTCTCCCTTTTGCATAATTTCCTCAAACCTACCCCTCCATCTCTCCCTTAGTTTATCCAAAGATAGGCATTCTTTGTTTGAGGAATCTAGGTTAATTAAAATGGCCACAATTGCCTCTAATTCAACCATCTGTTGATTCAAATCTTTGCTCATTTCTCAAAATTCTTCTTGATTCCCATGAATAGCCCTAGACTTATACCTTATGATGCTCACAGTTTTTTCCACAAAATCTACATTACCATGCTCAAGAATTGAATATTCCAGCAATGTGGATTTGGGAACTTTACTAATATCTTCAAGCCTTTTAACACATTCCTTGTATTCATCGTCCTGCTTATCCAGATTCTTGGCCTACTGATCTAGATCCTCTGCCAATTCAAGAGCAGCCTTATGAATTTTAGAACCCTCAACAAGAACATCATCAACCTCTTGGTTGAGCTTATTCAACCATTTATCCATCATTCCTACCTTGCTTTTCATTTGAACCAAATCATCTGCTTCCTTCTTTGTTAACAAAATTGGGGATTCAGGAAGAGCAACTTGTTGGGAAATGGGACTTGAAACATCTTTCAAAAACCTATGAAGCTGATCCAATTGAGCCTTAAGCTCATTCTTCCTTTGTTTATCTTTGATCATCCGAGATTTAGTTGAAGAGGCCACAATATCAATCAAACTCATTTGCTGGTTTCTTGTAGGCTTTCCCAAATTTACCGCCCCCAACTGATAATCAATGATTTGCATATCATCACGACTCTTCTCCATTACGAGTATGACACATTCAGCAATAATCTCTCTAGCATCAGTGAGCCTAGTAGAGTGAAGAACCCGAGCCTTCTTTTTAGGTTTCTCCTTCCCAATTTCTTTCACCATTTCCTCCCAATTAAACGACTGTGGTTGAACAACTTGTTTTCTTTCCAAGTCCAGTTTTAACCAAGTAGGAGCAATAGGAGTAGTGGCTACCTGGGCTGAAGAAGAAGCAACAGTAGTGGAAGACAAAGGTTGTAACAATGTAAGCCCCGGTTGAGAATCAACTTCCTGAACATTTTTCTGATCACTTTATTCCTTTTCCTGTGCTAACCTTTCTGCTTCTTGTGACCTGCTCCTCAGTGAATGTCTCCTCATGCAATTCCTCATAGTTAAAAGGGCCCAAATTGGTGTCAGTAACATCAGCCCAGTCAGAATAAATTTTTCTAGTTGTGAGGGCAACCTCCCTATGCTTACATCTCAAGGTATACGAAAGTTGTTCCACCTTGATCTTCTTCGGTCTAATTCCTTGCCATGAAGTTTCACCCAGTTGGCTTCTCTGAGAGGCCTCATTTGATGCCCCCGACATTTCTTGATTCCTGCAACAACTTCCTGTATTAGATGAACAAATCATCTAGGTTAGTCAATCATATTATCCCTTCTCCATCCTCCTTAGATAATATTTACTTAGTCAAACTATTCCTTTATCAGAGGCGGAACCGTAGAAGTATTAGGCATAAAAGATATTTCTCATCATGTGGCGGGGCCGGAATCGGAACCGGATAAGAACCAAAACAGGATTGGAAGCAGGACCGGAACGAGAACCGGACCAGAACTAGTTGTTAGTTCCCAAATTCAACTTCCACTCCGTATCCGATTTCGCTCAAGAACAAGGTATACAGACACATCATAATGAAAGGGAGTGGAATAATTCCAACAAACGGAGAGTATTTCAAACAAGGTACAGTCATATGAACTTTAAACCCTGGGTCACATGGGCTTAAAGGAAACCAGGAATAGCATAATTTAATCCTCCAACAACTCCTCCGTACAAAAGGTCATTTAAACCCTAGAAAAGGTCATTTTGCAAAGGTTGTCGAGCAAAACCCTAGTTCGCTCGACACACTATTTCTGAAAACTAGGGCATAACGAGAATCCCACACGGACAACACTAAATCAACGTGGGAAGACCAAAAATAGGGTTTCAAGACGAACTTCATCACCCAAGCAAGGAAACACCTCAAAAAATGAAACCCTAGTCAAAACCAGAGCACGACAAAATGTACCTGCCACGAAAGTGACAACAGAACAAACAACAAAACAAAACAACAAACGAAAGACAAACCCAAAACGAAATGAGACTGAAAAGAAAGGACCAAACAAACAGAATAAGAAAAGAAAAACCAAACACAAACAAGCGAACAAATTCATAGAACAAAACCCTCTCGCGAATACGCTAAAACAACACATCCGAAAGAACAAACAAGAGAAGGAAAAACAAAGAAACCTACCTCAAAACGCTGCTCAGGACTGACCAGAATTTAGCCAAGATTCGCTCCGCAATCAAATCAATTCTTTTGAGACTTCCCTGGCCATGGTTTGCTTAAAAAAATTGAATAATAATGATAATGAGGTAGTTTAAACATGATTAAACCTTTAAACATTAATTCACGCGTGCAAACAGGCTGCATTTAATGCCATAAATGGGGTAGTTCTGGGATGGAGCCAACGACATGAACAGATAGTTAAGTCAAGTCCACAGAACATCAAAAGGTACGACGGACGTGGATCTGGGTTGGAGACAAGATAAAGAAACCCACACAAAGTTGCTTACTTAATTTCCAATCTCGGATTCGGCCCTGACAAAAGGACAACGACCAAAACATGACACAAGAGGATGGGGGCAGAGACGAAACCAAAAATGGAACTTCACAAAGTTCAAAGTTTGATTCCATTTCTGGATCCGGTCCCGACCAAAAAGCAAAGAACAAAACACACAAGTACAAGGGAAGCGGGACTGGAGCAAACACCGGACCCGGCCCAAACAACAAATAAAATGAGGAAAAAAACGAGTGGAGATGGAGTCGGAACGGGGACACAATATGGAAACTTGAAATTTCATACTTTCATTCCAATCCTGATTCTGCTTCCACGCGAGCAAACAAACAAAACACAAGGAAATGACCAACAAACAAGAGGATGGACCAACCCAAGTGTTTGTTGAAAACAACCAACAGAACAAAGGAGAAACAAAAGAGAAGGAAAAGTCAGAGTCGAAACTATATCCGAACTAGAAACATTGACAGAGTCTCGTGTTTAGATTTGGTTCCGAACTCGCTTCCAACAGAGTAAAATACAGACTTAGGAGCAAAACAAACAACTCCTAAGACCCAACCAAACAATGAAAGGCGTACAAAACAAAACAAAAGGGGGACCCATTTTGTTCCAAAATAAAATAAAATGGGGTGGTTATGCAAGGCATAACACTATTCGCCTGAAAACAATTCATTCTTGATTCAATTTGATCTTCTACACAATTCTTCACACTTCTACACACTTGGGATTGATTCTCTACACACTTATTGATTACACTTCACTTCTTGCTGCACTTTTTCCACCATTGGAGCTATGACTTGGTGTCTTGCGAGACTTTTTCTTCATTGTTGTGGCAATGCCAACTTTTCCAAACTTGCATCTTCCTTTATGTGCTCGAGGGTATCTTGATTGGGAAGGTGATATTGTTCCATTTCTCCATTTCCATAGCACTGTCATTTGATTTTTGTAGCATAGTGTTGTTACTATTACTTGGTAGCACTTTCTTCCATTACTTTTTTTATTATCATATTTTCCATCTCGTGGCTATTCTAGTTGTTCATGGAGGTGGGAACACCAAAATGGGGGTTTGACTACGACAAGCCCCGAAGCAGCCCCAACATTTTTCCCCCTTTTTTTGTGTGTAGGTGTTCCATTCGTGTGGAGCTTGCATGAGGTTGGACCATTCGTAAGTTGTATTTTCATCATCTTTCACTCTTGTCAAATTCTAGTTAGAACTTTAAAGCATATTTCTTGTTATTCTATTATTTCGTCACTTTATACTTCCGTTAATGCATTAAACTATACTAGTTAAGTAGTTAGCTTGTTTCTCAAGGTTTTGCATTGTATTTCATACTTTCTATCCATACAAACGCCAACGCACCACACTTTCATCCCTCTTCTGCACTGTTGTCTCCTGGTAGAGAGTTGTCTGAGGTATAGTCTCAAATCCAAAAACCTTCTCTCTTAACCCCATGGAACTCTTGGGTTAGTAGGAAGAAATCAATACTAAGAGTGGTCTTCTTTCTCTACCTTAAAAGCCTTACAAATTTCCTAAACCTTCCATCTAGCTTGAGGTAGATCAAGGCAACTGATCGTTCTAGACCCTCCTGTGACCTGGGGTCCTAAGCGTTCGGTCTCCATCCTCTACAATATCATAAGTAGCTCCCAACTTACAATTTTATAAGATTGTCTTACACATCATGATGATATTAGGCACTCTCGCAACTTCTTCCACATATTATAAAATATTGATATATGATCAAGAATGACACCTCAAAGTGGGAATCTTTCCCATGTGAGAGAAATAATAAATAAATAAAACTAATTAATAAAAAGAAAAGGGATATAAGATTAAGACACCTTTCCCAACATCATCCAACTTGTTGAATTTCTTATAAAAATAAAGAAGTCAAATATTAAAATCTAACAACTAGGGGTTGTGAAGCCTGTAGACTCATTGCACCATCTAAACTTCTCTATGCTCACATGCTTTATCAACAACTACAACATTTACCAAATTGTTAACATTTTCAAGCATCACCCTTCCATGTTCCACTATGTCACAAATAAAATAATATTAAACATCTATATTCTTTGTGTATGTATGAAAAGTTGGGTTCTTTATTAAGTTGGTGGCACTCTAACTATCACATATAATATAAATTACTCCATAACTTATCCCAACATCTAAACCAAATCTCTAAATCCATTTTTCCTCCTAACAAACATGAGTCAATGTCATGTACTTTGTCTTTATCCTTGATAAATTGACCACAACTTATCACTTACTCATCTAACCAATCACACCAACAAATAGATAAAAAATATAATCGGTGGTAGGTTTTCTATTGCCCACATCTCCCCACCCAATCCAAGTCAACAAACCCCTATATCTCCAAGTGCTCCAATCTTTGTTACAAGGGCCACTAATCTTATATTGTTCTCCTTGATCTCCAAGTGATTCAGTTGCATGTGTAAGCAAAAAAATAGAGCAAACAAATAATGAATTAAAAATATAATTTAAAACACAACTACTCTATCAAACAAGCTTTCAATTGAGCATAAAAATGATGTACTCAGAATGTGGGTGAGATGTGGATGTTGTCATTCTATCAACATAACCTTCACATTCCTTAGATTATACAATTAACAACATAATGTTGCATTGATAATTGATTGATGAAAAGGATGAATGTTATGATGAACAAATTATTGATTTTTGGAGGAAATAATGGATTAGCCTAGATTAAATCTTGGATCACGAGTTTGATCCAAGATTAGTGGAGTTGAGGAGGAGAGGTGGCAAGCTTAGGTGATATGATTTTTTTTGTTATTATTGAGTAAGCTCATTTGATTGATGAGTTAACTAGCATGATTGGTAGGTAGGATTGAGTTAACTATTTTCATGGAGAATAGATGATTGAGTTGACTAAGTGCATGAAGGAGTTAAATGAGTAGATGAAGGAGTTGATTAATTGTATTGATGAGTGAATTAAATTGATTGGGGAGTTAACTATTAAGAGTGAATAGATAACTCATGAGGTGGGATTTAGTGATTTATTAATTTATTTAATGGATAATTAGATAAGGTGGAATTTGGTATTTTATTTATTTAATTGATGGATAAAATACGAATATTAGAAATTTAATTAATTTATTTAATGGTTGATAATTAGCTTGTTTTAATTGAATAATACGTAATTATTTAATTAAATGATAATATTACTCGTAAAAATAGGTACTAAATATTAAAAATGATAAATAAATGAATCTAATCCTTTTAATGCATATTTTCCCCACTTTAAGACAATCCAAAGTAGCATTGTTTCAAATAAAATAAAAGTAGATAGAATGAATGAATTAGAAGAGATGAAGAAAATGGTGATATGCCCTAGTCAAGTGGAAGAAATGATGAAAGATTGGGTGATGAGATGATTCCCTATTGAGAGGTTATACATATAAAGTTTATGTGAGTGAGCTCTAGAAAGAAGGTAGGTGAAGAAAAATCAAATGAAAAATAAAAATGATAGGAGAAAATGGAAGATAAACGAAGATATTGATTCAAGAAAAAGTGAATTGGATTAAAAAATATGATATCCAAATAATGGATGCATGATAATGGATGGAATTGTGAATATGAATTTATTGTGATGATACATGGGTGATTAATTTTTTAATGCTTTGTCATATTGATATGTAGAGAGAAAACTTATTTTTATATAGCAACAAATGTTATGCACTAGGGTATATAAGACCAAGGTGACAATGTGTCAAATGTATGAATTGAATCACAAGAAATAAGAAACTATGGGATGCCCCAACACTCATAAGGTGTTTGATGTTCTTAGCAAGTCCATGATGGAACAACTAACAAACACAAAGAGAAGTGACCATCAAATCTCAAGGTGTTTGACCTTGGTGGGTCTTGCAAGAGAATAACCAAAAAATAGAAAGATGAGGCCCCTACACATCGCAAGGTGTTGCACCTTGATGGGTCTTATGAGGGATCAACTAACAAACATGACACACATAAATAATAGGCCATGCCCTAATATATTATAGTGAAATTACACCATGATATGTAATGATTGTGATGACCACGAGTAGGCATAGTATGGGTCAAAAGATAAATCAAAAGATTAAAAAGATAAATCAAAGAAATAAAAATATCAACTGTAAATTGACTTACGATAGTATTACCTCTTACCAAGGTGCTAATAGGATAAATCAATTAGGATTATGCCTAATTTGAGGAAGGATGCATCATGTGTAGGAAAGTGAGGGATGAAATAGTGAAATTCACAATGATAAATGATGTGACAATTATATGTGATTGAGGTTACTTTAGAGTTCTTGATTTTTCATTGAAATCGTGCAATATGCCAAGTGTGCATTTTATGGATGTGAAGGGTGGGAAATTCTTTGATATTTTATTAAATGGAGGATGAAAATGTCTTTTTATTAATGGGAGAGTAGGAACTACATGAAACGTTTTTATTTGAGACAATATCTGGGTCACAAAGTGATCCAAAAGGTGTATATCAAGATTTATTCCAAAGGACATAACCACCTACCCCTAATATGAAATAATGATGTAAAGCCAAATATGATGTTGCCTCTAATCAAGCTAAAAAATTGATTGATTAATGATGATAATAATCATAGCATTATCGAGGATAAGAAAACTATAGTGATTACGTATGATATATCATGTTGATAACATTGTTGATGATAAGAATAATATGTAATTAGGAGTGATATATCATGTTGATAACAATGTTGAGGATAAGAAAAATGTCAAGCTTGGGAATAATATATCCTTGATGATGATAGTTTGAGTAAAGTGGATCAAAGGTTACAAACAAGGGATGTTTTTGGAGGGTGCACTAAATTTGTAACATGCCCATTGTTCCGATCCAAATTTTTTTCTATGTTTTACCACAAGTGAAATAATTCATGATGTCATCACATAACAATAATTTTTTTCTCATTTCATTCAACAAAATGTTACAATCTTTCCAAAGAAATGATTTTGTAAACAAGATACCAAATACATTTTCCATATTTTCATAGAAATAGATACAAGATACATACCTAGCTCATCTGAGCTCCATTGGCACTAGAAATACAAATGATCTAGGAATTCCCCTTTCAAATCTTGGCTCGTCGACTGAGAGGAGAAGCATCACTCAAGTGATTTTCCACCATCCATGGAATTACTATGCTCCCCCACACATCTACCACATATGGTAAGATGGCCCTACCCTTCAACGAAGAGTTTGGTTTGGAAAACTCAAAATTCTAGCCAATCCTGAGCTGGTGTTGTGTTCTACATAACTAGAACTTTACCATACATTGTCTCTATTCTATGTGTATGGCAATCCCAAACTAGTATGCTCTAAGGTAACACAATGAACTGACAGTGTAACCAGTGGCGAATTACACCACTTCGGCTGAAGTATTTAGCACTCGGTACTTCAAGTGGACATCACATGCTCACCCACCATTCTAGATTGATTTTTAATGGCCATTATATTCTATGCATAGGCAATTCCCTCTGTTGGGTAATCTTTAACCCTAGGAACAACCTATATACACTAAGTTCACTATGACTCATCTAATAGGTAAAACGTGTTTTCATAACCTACCAATTCAAATCTAGCTTTAGCTGTATAGAATCCACTCCATTGAAGTACTTAATACTATATATATGCTATTCCCTTTATTGGGTTATCCTAACCCAAGGATTAACCTATGAACTCCTCATGGTTATAACTTAGGAATATCTTCGTAAAAAATAACTTCATAATCTTAAGTATAGCTACAAAAGCTTTATTTTATCATAGAATAAATACTCATCATTAAATGACTCCAATTTGGAATATATCACATCAATAAATGATTCAAAAGTATATATCCTTGTCAATAAATGACCTTAGTTCAAAGGTATGACCTCAACAATAAATGGCCTCAATCAAAAGCATAATCATATCAATAAAATGTTATTCAAAAAGTAGATTCACTTCAATAATATGAATTTATTTCAAGAGTATAAAACAACCAACTTGGTAGGGTAATCCCACCTATGGCTCCAATCAAATAGTATTCACAAATTCAAGTGATCAACTTAATCACATAGGTTAACCTCATCCGTAGTGTACCCTAATTCTAGGATAATTGTAGCAATCAATGATCAATATGATCATGTGGGTTATTCTCATCCTATGTGCTTAAAACAAAGATCAAATAATCAACCCAACCAAGTAGGTTATTCTCAACCTAGGGTTTCAATCTATAATCAATTAAAGCAAATGATCTAACAATCATTCTAGCATAGACTAACAATAAGGTTCGCATGATGTCACATCCTATCAACAATGACACATCTTTCAAACCATCACTATCGTTGTGTTGCTAGCCTTATCATTTCCAAGGTTTTCCTAGAATTTAAGCTAACAAATTCAAGTTATTCCCCCCAAGATATTGATGTAATCCATTTCTCTCATCTCAATATACTTATAGTATAGCCTGATTACATAAAGACCATATAAAAACACATCATATAAAATCCCATAAAGGGTATATAAAAGCTTTAACTAGATAGGTTCCATCAAAGAAAGAAGTATCCAAGATCATTCAAACATAATCAAGCAAATCATAGAATCATTCCAAAGTCAATCAAAGCATATAAGTAAGATTCAACATGCTTCTAAGTACACAACTCCAAATTGATCTAGCTGGTTTCCAATCCTAGACTCCTCAAATCAGCTTGTCTCTTGGCAACAAATCACTTCCACTTTTCCCAAATACCCACACAAAATCTCCCACTAAAACTCTTGCAAAATCTCTCTCTAACTCTCTCACAAAACTCAGAAGAACAGAGCAACTCTCAAAAAATAACAACAAAATGTAGATATGTGTCCATTTGAGGTAAGGAATGCCTCTATTTATAAACAAAAATCAACATCTACAGGCTAGAAATAGGGTAATAGAATCGACACTTCTCAGTTCAATTGATTCGACTCAGCATGGTAAATAAAAGGTGGTAGATTACAACTTAAGACTTATCAAATCTGCACAAGTTGCTTCTATCATGGACAACAAGACATTATTCAAAAATGCAAGGTAATCTAACTCGTAGGTAGACTCTTTCTATGCCAACTTCTACTTAACTAATTCTCCCATTCAATTTGGCTTCCACTGCTGGAAAAAGCTCTCAAAACGAACTTCTAAAGGAAAGCAATTATTCATAACTTGGTGCCACATAAACCTCATGTGTGTTATTTTGGTGTTTCAGATAAAAGACCAAGTCAAAGCTTTTAAATGTGTTTCAAACTATCTTCAAAACTTTTGACTATGTCTTGCAATCATTTCCATGCGCCTTAGCTTATGCACTACCCATGCTTCATACTATGCATTTGAATAAACATTCCAGGAACAACTTTTAAGCATTATTACTAATGTTTGAGCTGCATTTGGATTCCTATACTATGCGCCTTATGTGTTGGTATAAAAACCCTACTCTTAATCCCTTTTATACACAACATATGAGTCTTCCTTTTAAGTGTTGTTCTCAACATTTAGACCCTTCTCTAGTGCGTGACTTCAACTCACTCATTCACCATGTGCTGGCTTTTTAACTCATACCTACGTTTAATACTTATAATATGCTATATTATATGGTAAATGACTTTAAAAAATCCCACACAATATATGTGCATATGAATGCTTTTACATATATAACTTTTTTTTTAACATAATTATTATATATATAATATATATATAACTTTTAAATTATATATATATATATATTAATATATACTCCTAAATATATTTCATTTGACATTATAACATCTATCACATATTCTATATATATAGTAATAGATATATATAATCGTTTATCTTAGTCATCATTTATCAATCACTCGAATATATATATTTAACGCTTATATATTTATATATATAAGTTTGAATATACAAACAAGAACTTACTTTCTACATGAAGACATAACCACATACTTCAAGACAAAACAATCAAAGATTAAAATCACAACTATTCAAATATATATATATATATATATAATGTATACTAATATATAAGTATATTCATTTACTTGAACGTAGAAATATACTTATACATTAATATATGTATATTTTAATATACATATACCATTACTTTCATATCCAAACTCAAACACATATACACATGTACTTAATCATTTATAAGTTCTCAAGCTTAATCACAACCTTATCAAAAAGACTTTTTAACATCTTAACCCTAATGGACAAAACAATCACAAGGGAATCATAACCAATAACCCTTATCTCCCTATCAACGAAAGGAAATCAAAGATCAAAAACCAAAACCATAAGTCATCCCAAAACTATGAATGAAGGTACTTACCCGATTTATGGACTAACCCAACTCAAGTTGACCAAATTAGAATGTGAGTGTGTGTGATAGCTCAGTTAGGCTCATTAAGGGTTATTGGACCAAACTCTTCTTTTGAGTGATACTTCCCCTCCCTTTTGGAGGCGTGAACCCATACCTGCATCCAACTTAATACATTGCATAGGTAGTTAGACGTTCACATGAAATCCACTTGTATCATCAAAGCATTAACATATTCAAATTGCAATTCAAATTTATTTCATTGTACTTCATCAATAAAAATATAATTACTCCTTAAAAGCAATAAAATCTTAATACCTATTTTAGTATTTCATTCATTTATCAAACAGATCAAATTATTTACATTCATCATCCTTTTTACCCGTGAATGTAAAAGTAACTTGGTAGCAAAGAAACATCGTGTAACAAAATTATTGAGCAAGATTGCATGGATTAAGATTATTGATGTTTTGATGGACTATTATTAGGATTATTTAGAGTGCACGAGAGATTTAAAATAGGTAGACTGGATTAGATGGCTAGGGAATGTTTGGATTGCTTATGATTGAAACTTTAGAACCAATGAAAAGGGAGAACCAAGTCTAGTGATAAGGATGAAAGGATGTGGGATAAGAGATAGGAAGATTAGTGAGTGGAAGATGAGGGATGTGAAGGATTATTGTTCTCAATTATTTTGGATAAAATTATTGGGAAGAAGATAGGAATAATTAGTTGTAAATTAGGATAATATCTAAGGAATATGGCACACAGGAATAACATACTCCATTCTAGATCTGTGGCACTACATATATATAGTTTCAAGAGGGATGAAATGAGAGAAATAATTATATAAGGTTTGTATTGTCCAAAGCATGCTCTAATATGATGGCCTTGTCCTTATCAAGATCAATAGCAATAAGAATGGATTGGTTACGATGTGATGGATAGTTAGATAGGAGGATGTGGATAAGATGGAAGGATGGCATGCAAATATAATGGATAGATAAATAGGATAGAGTAAATGAGATAGGAGAATATGGATAGGGTGGAAGAAGTTTGCACTCAAGTGTATAGTTCTCATAGATAGGGGATTTATGCATGACACCTATTTACTAGGTTTTCATCATGGTACTTTCCCAAGGCTCCATAAGAAGTGGTTTTCACTATTGGACATATTATTTCTCTTTAATTTTTTTTCTATTTAAAAAAAAATTATGATTTTTTTCTTTTGAGTGAAGGATGCAATGGGAAAGAGCATATATAGAGGATATAAGGAATCAAGAATCTATTTTTATGAAGATGATATTCCTTGTTTAAGAATTAGTGTTAAGGACTCAAAGATGCTAGAAGATGCTACTAAGGGAAACAACACAAACAAATGAAGGATGAATAGTGATTTATGCAAAGGCATGGATCAAAAGAGTGTAATATATGGGATACTGGATTGGATGTTGAAGGATGGATGAATGGAAGGAGGGGATGGCATGAGAAAATGTCATGGGATTAGAGGGAGTTAGGACCGACCATTGCACACACCATGGTAGATGGTGGAATTTTGGACTAGGATCTATGTTATATGTTGATATTTGGACAAGGGAGTTTGGATGACTAATTTTGAGATGTATGGACCCAATTTAGATTAAGGGAATGAAAGATTGAGAATTATTGATTTGGTTATGTAGGGGCCCAAAATAGATTGAGACTTTGGAAGATGGGGATGCTTAGATTTAGGGGGAAGAATGTGAGATGGGGATGATAGATAGGCATGTTTGGATTGAGGGACAAAAGTAACTATTAGAGAAAAAAATGGATGTGCTTTTTGGATGTATTATTTTTTTCTTAGGGATCCATATTGTTTTATTTTATTTTATTTTATTTTTACTTTGGAATTCACATTATTTTGGTGTTTTCCTTTTACTTGATGGGCCTTTGTAGCTTGTTCAGTTTTGATAAGATTGAATTTGGTTCTGATTTTTGTTTACATGTTGATGCATGGGGACATGGTGATCCTTTGATTTGCACATAATTTTTTCTTTATATGTTTTGGCATTCAAATTACTTCCAAAAGTGAAGGTATGGTACCATGGGGAGAGATTATCTTAACATCCTATGAGTTAGGTGATGACTTTATCATGTTAGAACAAGTCCAATGATTTATTCATGTATTAGTCCTAATTAATGATTTTAGGTGATGGATGGGTAAGGTTGATGAAAGGATTAGTGGTGGAAATGATATGAGTGATGGGGTGATGGGTTCAATGAACAAATTAAAAGCAATTTTTTTTTATTACTAATAATAGAGGTGTTATCAATTTCTTTATATTGGAACTTATAGTCAAGGCCTTGAAATATTGATACATTTTTTAATTTCTATGGGTTATGAGATACCTTGCTTATGAAGGCCTAGTCCTTTGACATGATAATGCATCTTGTGAAAAATGTGATTGCTGATGGGATATTGGTTGCTTTGGAAGCAAGATATGAATCCATTATTGGATGGGTAAGGAGTTATGGTGGTTATAGTTTCCTTAATAGTGAGAAAAAAAGATTAGATGAAGGTGGAGTAACCAAGGTGATAGGATATTAATTTGGGAATAGGTTCGATGTGAGTAATTGTATCTAGAGATGATAGGAGATCTTGAGGAGGATTTGGCTCTTGAGGTACTAGGGGATCATGAGGTGGATTAGTAGGGACATTTGGCTCTTGAGATAGTAAGGGATCATTAGGTGGATCAATAAGGATATTTGGAAAGCTTGAAGTAGTAAGGGATCATGAGGTGGATCAGTGGGTATGTTTGGCTCATGAGATAGTAGGGGATCATGAGGTAGATCAGGGTGATCCCACAATATTGGTTTACAATTTTTAGCCAAACTAGACATTGAACTAATTTTTTTTAACTAAATCTTCACTTTCGGGCACCTATAGCTGCTAAACCATGAGGAATTTGAAGATGATGCGAACTAGTGATTTGTCACATTTTTTCTGTAGATTCTAAATATATATTTTATTTATTTTTGAATCAGATTGCATTTCTTTTCCATCTCCTTCAAAAACTAGTTTTTATCAGTAAACACCATTTTTAAGGAGTGATGCTCACCGTAAACAACATAACTTTTTTTCTATGAAGGATAAAATTCTATTTTTTTCATATTTAGCTTTGTAACTATGATATCTAACAAGTTAATTTGGTTTCATAGCGTTTTATTGACTATTTTTTTCTTAATCAAGTTTTGAAGTCAAACCAATTACAATTTAGACATAGGCAGACTGTAAACAATATAATTTTTTTTGTGTGTATCAAATTTTTTTTTCTTCTTTTAACTAGATCAAGGACATCAATACCTAGCCTGAACATATTTTTCATTTTTTTTTTGATAATCTACTATTTTTCCACATGTGCAGAATAAAGAGCTTGATTTTTAGGAAAAGCCCATGTTTAATTAAACTAAAAAAAAATACATAATAAAACCAAAATATATTAAAATTATATTCAATGGATAGCTCATTCGAGGACTACCATCATCCAGGTTGTCTATGAAGTTTCCTCCATTTTCATCCTCAACCCGAGCTTCAAAAGATAACTTTTGTAGAAATTTGGTGTAAGAGAAGAAAGGGGGGTTCACTCAAACCCTTGAACTTTCGAAAAGGTTCGCTCAAAGGGGGGTTCGAGCGAACCCCCCTTTTTTCAAAATTTCCCTTTTATTTCCATTCTGGAAAACATGCAAAAAGTGGGTCCCATCATTAAAGAGGGTTTGCTCGAAGGGGGGTTCAAGTGAACCCCTTTTGGGTTAGAGTGAACCCCCCCTTTGTACGAACCCCCCAAAACCCAAAATTTTCTTCATGGGGGCATTTTTGCAATTTTCCTTCCTCAACGGAATTGTAAACCAATTTTGTGGGATCACCCATCAATATGTACATTTGGCTCTTGAGATAATAGGAGATCATGAAATTGATTTTTATAGATGTTTGGCTTGTGCAATAGTAGGGGATCATGAGACAAATCAATAGGGACTTTGGCTCTTGAGATAGTATGGGATCATGAGGTGGATTAGTAGAGATGCTTGGATCTTGAGATGGTAGGAGATTATGAGGTGGATCAATAGGGACATTTGTCTCTTGATATAGTAGGGGATCATGAGGTTGATTAGTAGAGATGCTTAGATCTTGAGATGGTAGAAGATCATGAGGTGAAATAGTAGGATTATAAATTAGCTATTGAGATAGTAGGGGACCATGTGGAGGACTAGTAGAGATTCTTGGATCTTGAGATGGTAGGAGATCATAAGGAAAATTAGTAAGAATGCTTGAATCTTGATTTAGGTAGGACACATTTAGACATGCTTTAAAGCAAGTGCTTAACACACATGAATGGAGTAATTATATTTTTAATTAATTTTTTAATGCATATTTATTTTATTTCAATTTCTTGCATTCAATGTGACCTAATCTACTATATCATAACTATTAATAAATAATTAAGCTAACATATCTCTAACATAATTTCACTATCAAAAATTCCATTACACCTTCTAATAGTGCAAACATTAGTAAAACAAAGAAGACAAGGAAGCCATTATACTTGAGAAAAGGAAAAAATGTTGTTGTGTGTTCACAAAAATCAACAAAGCCATAAAGAATATTGACATAAGAACACTTGGGATCATACACTAGCTAATTGAGGTTGACATATTATGATCAAGACTCACTCTAAAATCAAGAAAATCTAGTAGATTTTGATGAAAGGGGCAAGATAGACACCAAGCTATTGCTGCAAATCCTAAAAAAAAACAAGAAAAGAATAGAAGAACAAAGAGAATGGAAGCAAGAATTGTCTCATAATTTCATTGATAAATTTCCCACAACATTACAATCATATTTTATATATATATATTTTTTTGATGAAAACCACTGAAATAAAACACATGCTACAACCATATAATCTGCTCAAAGTCATCTAAAATTAGATTTCAATTTGCAAAATAACAACCTACAATCTCCTTCCTTCATTCTTCAACCTACAATCAATAATCTTCTAGCAATTTTTCAAGAAAACTCCATTGCTTTCAACCAATGGATTCCAAAACTTATTGCTACTGCAAATATCATTCAGAACCTCTAAATAACATCATAAACATTCAAATAACATTAAACACTCAATATCTATGCCCTCATGCTTTCAACCCGCAAACCTGCAAGTTACAACAAACTCCCAAAATTTGCAATAAAAAATGCATTTCATTTGCATAACATGGTTACATATTATTTCAACCTTATGAGCTGATTACAACTTCTCAATAAATGGACATATGTAGCTGTAATTTCATCTTTAAAACCTGCAACAAACAAAGGAATTCATCCCCCCCTTCCAAAGGCTACAACCAACCCTTCAAATCTTCTCAAAAATCTCCATAAAACAATGATTTTCCACACCAAAAACCACCCCCACCAGAATGTCATGACCCCATTTTGAAATATCCCATATTAGCCAAATTAAAATCAATTAAATGCCCCAATAAAACTTCCTTCAAATCCACTTCTTAGCATTTTCTAAGTTTGGAAGACAACTTGTTCTCCCACTCCTAAAAAATAGGGACCCATTTAGAAATGAAACTACCAATTCAACTTGGGTGCCCATATTCTTTTGCATCTTTTAAGGAGTAATCAATGAGTTAACAAATGTTGTAACTCCCAAAAATCCACTCCCAAATTTTCCCAAAAAAAAGACTTTTCAAAAAGTGACAAGGATATGAATGCCACCCAGAAAAACCCAACACACCAAAATTACAAAATTGAGGCCAATATTAAATTACAACATTTTTGCCTAATATTCCATTTTATTTGACCTTTATTTTAATTTATTTCATCAAATCATAATCAAACAACTTAAAGAAAATTAAAATTAAAATTACTTGATGTCGATTGCCAATTTGCCAAGGATGCTCCTGCATCAGACACCCAAGGTAATTTGAAATGTTTCATGAGTAAAACTCATAAACATTTGTAGATGCTATGCTTATCTTGAATCCATTTCTCTGTCTTATCTTCCTTATTATTCTTTATGTTCTTTCCCTGCAATTTGCTATCTCTTCCATCTTTTATTCTTCCCTTTCTTCTATTTCTTTTCACATAGTTCATCTCCCACCAATATACACTATTAAGTTCTAGAAAATCATAAAATTTGGTTTCCTCTTCTCCAGTAAAATAATCAAATTCATTTATTACCTCCTTTGTTATTGCTGCAACAATTTGTTCATCATCAACCTTGATTCGGTCTTTATGTTCTTCTTTTCCCATGTTTCCCAAAATATAGTTTTCAGCTGCAAATTTTTTATCTTCTGTATTCACATCAATGTTAGTAACATAATCAAAAGATTCATATTTTCCATTTTGCAAAAAAACTATCAGTCATACTAATCTTTGTATCAAACAAGAGGTCATCAACTGATGCAAAGGGAAGTTCACCAATCAACTCAACATTCACTTTTTCATCTGCTTCCTTACTTTCATCTGTAATATCTTCATCTACCAATGCATTCTTTGCTACAATTTTCTCCTCTACATAAATCTTATCATGCTTGATTAAATCAATTTCAACATCATTTTCAAAAAAATCAGATTTTACCTCTTCTTTCTTCTCTTCATCTTTCTTCTCAGCTACAACCATCTCCTCCATCCCCTTATCACATTCATGAGTCACTTTCCCTTCAAAGAAAATATCTATCTTCCTTATCTCCTCTTTGAGTAGGAGATCTTCTTCATCTTCACCAAATCCTTCATCAAATATAGGACCTTCAAAGTCCATCATATTAGCTTCTTCTTCCTCATTGACCTCATTTGCTACAACTTCTTTAATCTTATCTTTCATGCCTTCCAAAAGACATGTCTCCTCAGCTTCAGATTCAAAAACTTCTTCCCACTCATCTTCTTCTTCTGCAGTGTCACATGTATGACACTCTGCTCCATCTTCTTTCTTCTTTGCATTCAAAATATTATTAGAATGATAAAAAAATTTACCATTACCTCTTATCCTTGCCCAATCTGCTTTCAAATCTTCCACTACTTGCTTTAGCTCCTCAAATTCTCTCACCCTATCCTTCCTAAGTCTTTCTTTGATTTCCTCAAGTCTAGGAATCCACAAAAACCATCTAATGACAAAATTACCTTTCCTCTTCCTCTTTTCCATTTCAAGGCCTCTCAAAGCCTCAACTACACAAATTTTCAAAACCCTTAGGTTCTTCACATGTAAACTGCCTCACATTCGATGATCTATTTACAAAATCTTCACTCTCAGGTCTTGGTGCAAGCTGCCTCCAATTAGCGCTTCTACCTGCACTCTTAGGAACTCCTGTTCTGATACCATTGATGAAAGGGGAAAGATAGACACCAATCTATTGCTGCAAATCCTCAAACAAAACAAAAATAAAAGAATAGAAGAACAGAGAGAATGGAAGCGAGAATTATCTCATAATTTCATTGATAAATTTCCCACAACATTACAATCATATTTTAGATTTATTTTTTTCTCATGAAAACCGTTGAAATCAAATACATGCTACAACCATATAATTTTCTCAAAGTCATCTAAAATCAGATTTCAATCTACAAAATAACAACCTACAATCTCCTTCCTTCATTCTTCAACCTACAATCAACAATCTTCTAGCAATTTTTTAAGAAAACTCCATTGATGGAACCAATGGATTCCAAAACTTATTGTTGCTACAAATATCATTCAAAACCTCTAAATAACATCATAAACATTCAAATAACATTAGACACTCAATATCTATGCCCTCATGCTTTCAACTTGCAAACTTGCAAATTACAACAATCTCCAGCAACAAACTCCCAAAATCTGCAATCAAAAATGCATTTCATTTGCATAACATGGTTACATATTATTTCAATCTTATGAGTTGATTATAACTTCTCAATAAATGGACGTATGTAGCTGTAATTTCATCTTCAAAACTTACAACAAACAAAGGAATTCATCCCCCCTTCCAAATGCTACAACCAACCCTTCAAATCTTCTCAAAAATCTCCATTAAATAATGTTTTTCCACACCAAAAACCACCCCCACCAGAATGTCACGACCCCATTTTGAAATATCCCATATTAGCCAAATCAAAATCAATTAAATGCTCCAATAAAACTTCCTTCAAATCCACTTCTTAGCATTTTCTAAGTTTGGAAGACAACTTGCTCTCCCACTCCTAAAAAATAGGGACCCATTTAGAAATGAAACTGCCAACTCAACTTGGGTGCCCATATTCTTTTGCATCTTTTAAGGAGTAATCAATGAGTTAACAAAGGTTGTAACTCCCAAAAATCCACTCCCAAATTTTTCCAAAAAAAAATGACTTTTCAAAAAGTGACAAGGATAGGAATGCCACCCAGAAAAACCCAACACACCAAAATTACAAAATTGAGGCCAATATTAAATTACAACATTTTTGTCTAATATTCCATTTTATTTGGCCTTTATTTTAATTTATTTCATCAACTCATAATTAAACAACCTAAAGAAAATTAAAATTAAAATTACTTGATGTCGATTGCTAATTTGCCAAGGATGCTCTTGCATCAGATTTCTAGTTGACGATATAACTTTTCATCTCTCCAAAGATCATGATGACATTATATTTTAACAATAATTTTAATAATGATAATAATGATATATAATCAATTACATTACCGATGTTATTAAAAAGATGACCCAATAGTAGACTTACTATTTAGCCATCATACTACAATTATTCTCAAATCTCCATTTACCACTAGTACAATTCTTTTATTAAAGGAAGATAATAACAATAATATTCACTCATTAGTATTATTATTTAATTAATTAACCATAACATATAATATTAATGAAATAATGTGTATCATTAAAGGTATCCCAATATTATACTATCCTTTAGTATTTATAATTTACCAAATTTACCACTACTATTATTATTATATTTTAAATTTTAGCATTGGATGTAGTTTTAATATTGATTTCCATATTAGTTTCACCTTTTAATTTTATGCTTATTATTACTCCATATAGTACCAAAATTTTATTATTATTATTTATTTTTATATGTAGGGTAAAACCCTTTGAATATTTATATTTCCACTTACAATGTTATTATTATTATTAACAACAATTTAACTATAAAATCACGAACATATAACTCTTTAAAGGTGGCAACCATATTGTTCTTTAAATCACCAATTTAATCATTGGTAATGTTATTAATTATCTCATAGAAACATTATAACTAAGTCAAAAAAACTTACAATGATGATTATGTTTAATCAGATTTAACGAGAGTTTAAACCATTTAATCTTAAACAACAATTTAAATCATTTAATCATTACTAGGAAATAAATTCACTTTTAACAACAATTCTATTTTATTTTATTTATTTATTTATCTCAATTTACCTTACTAAAACTACTTCCATCTAAATAAATAACATCAAATAACTAACTCGTGAATAATTATATTAACATTTATTCTCAAATTAACTTCTATTTTATTTATTTATAATCTCAATTTACCTCCCTAAAATTATTTTCATCCAAATAACAATAATAACATCATTTATAACATTGACTATATCAGTTCAATTTACTACTACTTCTTAGAAATATTATTTACAATATAATGTTATTCTCCAAATATATTATAATTATGAATCATATTGTGTCTATAACTTAATTATTGTGATAAATATATTATATTAGTAAAACTCTTTAATAATGTCTTATCTCCATTTAACCCATTTAACAACTATTCAGCTGCCATTCCCCAACATTGCTATTAAGATAATTTTATAATAAAAAACAATGATATTTATTTTCAATTGTCAATAATAATATTTACAATATTTATGATATTATTATTATCATGTCATTTGACAATGCAATTTTGAATAAACTTATTTAAACGGCTTAGGAATTACACATTTAGTCTTCTATTTTTACATTGGATAAACCAAGGTAATAAAAAGGTAAACTTACACCTTCCGTAATAAATGTTGTGAGATCTAAGCACACATTTACTATTTACTGCACTGAATATGGAGAGGGTGAAAATATCTATTTCAACGCCTACCCTCTTTACGAGGGAGAATTAATTTTAATATATATATATCTTATCCAAGGATTATTGAATAGTAAGTTTCCGTCAATTTTGTTTTTGATATTCATTTTCTCCCGGAGCGGAAATGGTAGCAACTAGTGCTCAACGATATCTTTTATTTCCAAATTAATTAATGATGGGTGTATTTAAGTAGATGGAAAATGTCAAAGTATTATGTGGCTACAGTAAATTGGAGAGTGGTTGGAAGTTGGAATGCTTGCACAGGCAAAGAGGAAAAGTGTTGTGGAACTCTATTTTTTTTCTTTTCTTTAAATTTAATAAAGGTATGAGGCGAATACTGAGGCGTCACTAAAAGTGTGAAATTTTAGCACCACCCAAAAATTATTATAAAATCAACTCCCGTATTTCTACAAAATGGTAAAACGGTTAAAAGTACTCGAGTTACAATTTTGGTGACTAATGATTCCAACGGCAAATTGGAACACGAGGACCCAGGCTCCCAACTTGAATTAACACACTGACAAGTAGCTTAAATGTTCCACCAGTCCTGTGCCATTATTGACATACCCAGGCTGATCCGCAAACTCTCTAGAAGTCTTTTCGGCAGAGTAAGGTACATTAAATTTTTTTATATATATATTTTTAAAAGAACGCTAGTAAGATTGGACGTCCCGGTAGTTGAACATTCATTTTCCTTTGAAGGTTGCGTAGGGTTTAAATATACCTTCACTACAGACAACAGCGAGAATTTCGGGATAAGTTGCAGGTTGAAATTAAATATATCTACCCATGGATATGTTTCTTCACCATATTTGGTCAACAGTAAAGATTTAGCAGGTCTTTTTCCCAACTATCACATTGTAGAAAGTCTGAGAATGAGTACAGACGGGACCACTTGATTTTAACCTATGAAAAGAAAATTAGCCTGTTAACAGTACATCCACAGCTGTAATTTACGTCTACCTCTATGATCGATTCCATACCTCTCATTTCTTATTTAAAAGTTCAACCCTCAAACACGTAAGAGAAGAAATGTATTGATAGAACCAATAAATTTTTTTTGACATCAGTTGAACACCATTCACCAGTACTTGAGTGGTGGTTAAGCAATGCATGTTTTATCACTTTTCTTTATTCAATTTTTTTTTTTTATTATCCCCGTTTTAGCTTTGGAAGTGTCATCTTATTTTATGGGTTTATGATTCTTTGGAGGAGCTTTAAATTATGCTTTCAGCAAGATTATGGACAGCCATATCTGATGTTTCCTCTTTGCTTTTAGAAATAATTCCAGCATAATGTTCTGCCCTTTTTATCTTTTAGAGGATGGTTTAGAAAAGAAGTTTTTCGTTAATCACATAGGCACGCATAAAAATGAGGAAAACAACTTTGTAATAGTGCCTGCTAACTACTGCAGGGATACTCGATGGCAAGACAATTAGAGAGATAAATATTTACATGTTCCTCCTTAAGCTAGTCATTTCCTGTCGGAAAAATTTGCTACTTGACAAAATGAAACAAACAGCAAAAGAGATACAGGACGTGGAAGGGCAGATTTGTTAGACTTTCATCTGTTGCGCACATTTTCACTTACAAGGATGGTATACACTTTAATATGATAAATAATCAGAGTTGGTGATGTTCTCCTTAGTCTTTAACTATGAGATTTTTGCCATTACTTGTTGAAATTGTGTCTAACAATGCATTCAAATATGTTTTGCTACTCCCACACTCCCATAAGGTTCCTGTAATTACCCTTACTCGGTTGCTCTATAAGAATAGTGTTTTTTTTTGGGTTAACCGTTGAATACTGAGCTTCCATTCTTTATTTATTTTATTTTTGCAGTAACATGATAATATCTACTCATGGGCAACGGTCAAGGAATATGAATAATTCCATCCTTACAGAGCGAAGCCTGCCTACAACACAAATTCAACTATTTTGCTATTATTGTGATGTGTTTATTCTCATTATATATCTGGTTATTATTATGCATTACCCTAACCCTTTTTTTTTTTTTCTCTTTTACTTTTGCTTACAGAAACTTCTGTCACCAAGGAATGTATATCAGTGTATACACAAGCTCGCTTCGAAGAGGGGTGCAAGCCATTAAACACTTTTGTGGTCATGTAGATCTCCCTCCAAGACGTAATGTATATTTGATTCCTTCCAAGACGTAAATGTATATTTGATAACCAGATATGAAAGGTAAACTTCACTTGAAAGTAAAATGAGTATGGCCTTGGAATCATATATATAGATTTTAGACTAATATCCATCCCATAATAGAGATTTATGTTTAGTTATTCCACCCATTTTGAGATAAATACAAGTAAAACCCCCATTCAATTTCTCTTATAATTTAATCTCCAAGGATAAGTTACATTTAAGTCTTGATAGAGACTAGGAAAACATTTTTAGTGCTCATTTGGGGAAGTGGAATACCACTGCAACTTGCCCTATTTCCAACTTTTACAATTGCCACAAAATACTAACTTTTAATATTTCACACAATAATTAGGAATAAATGATTAACAAAAATATGAATGAGGCTTGCTCTCCACCCTACCGTAATGGCGTCATGGAGCCTCGTGGGCTCTCGCCATACCCTCGAGCAAGGAAGTCTTTTAGCTCCAAGATGATGCATGGAGCCTTTTCAAATTTTTACAAAGAAATAAGAATAACATAACACCAAATTTCATGTATATGGGTTCTCTACTCTTTGTTTCTACCATGATCCATGCAACATACTACCTTCTTACAACAAATAAACAAAAGGGGAAAAATGGGGATAAGGAAGAACTTATCTCTTTGCTTTTAGATGAAGGGACTGCACTCTTGTATCCATCATTCCTTACCAAGCCAAACCATCTTGATCACCATGTTTCCAAAGAGGTAGACTCATCTCTTCCTCACATTACTTCTACCATCTCCTTTCAAATTCTCCAAGAGGAGAAGTGGGTAACACCCTACTCATCTTCATATCCAACTATATAGGAGTCTCAACTTGCAACCTTTTAGATGGGGAGGTGTGGAGTGTACCTCCCTTCTTCAATGAGAGTCTTTTCTCATTAAAGAGGCAACATGCACTTGAACAACCCTAAATCTTTTCACCCCCCCCATTCCTCTCCTCAAAATTCGTCACTCTTCATTATGAGGACTTTTCAAGAGTCAAATCATGTCCTTGGGACCCTATTGCATGCCCACTTGACCCCTACCACTAAGGTATAGACCCTAGGGTGTTTATTTATGTATCCCAACCAAGTAAATTGACCAACAACCCTCTTTAAAGACCCACTTAAAGATCCATCCGAATTTCACACTTGGGTAAGGGTTCCCAACCCCTAACCCACATAATTAAATATTCTTACAACCAAAATAAATTATACATTTAATATCAACCTTCACCTCTTAATCTATCAACATATTAACTATATATCCTCAAGAAGATATCATTTGATTTGCTCTCGATGGTCCTCCCTTCTCATACTAACACTATTGCCTTCCTGCACATTACCAACACAATCATAAGTAACATTGTATATCACATTAATCTATTAGCTAAATATTCTAAACTTTAACCATATAATAATCCATTTGAATTTCAATCTGCATTTCATAGTATACTAGTGTATTCCACCTTCATGGTAGTGACAATAGAACATAATGTCCAAATGGAATTACAAGGATTTTGCCAAAAGATCACCTTATTTATCATCCGCAATATATCTAATCATCAATTTAAGAAAATCATATCAGAGATTAGGTTTAGCATTAGTCACATGTGAAACGGGGTCTTACAATATTGCAAATGTACATGAGAGACTTTGCTTATAAAGGCAAGGTAGAGAGATAGGATTAGACAAGATTATGACAAGTGTCTTACTCCTATAACACGAGACAACTAACAAACTAACTACCTAGGAATCAAGTAATACTAGCTAGATAAGATAAATTCTAGAAAAGCCAACTAAGACTTCTAGAAAGAATCTTTTATCTTAAGTAAACTTAACATATGAATATGTCCCCTAATTCCCTAGTGAGTGAATTAGTAAGGTACAAGACATTTATTCACACCAACAATCCCTATAAACTATCTCTACTCTCAGTGAAGTGGAACATTAGACCCTAAAAGAATCAAATTGAATTCTAAACTAAAACTTAACATTTCTTCTATCGCATCATACACATTAAAAAATAAAATATATTTTAAAGCTAATCTAATGAGGAGAAGTTTGAGTGTCCTTCTATCACATCATACACATTAAAAAATAAAATACATTTTAAAGACAACCTAATTAGGAGGAGCTTGAGTGGTTGCCTACGATTGGGGAGCAGTTCAATCCTCATTGAGCTTTGTAATTCCACCTATCACACTTAACCAAAAGCGAGAGGTCGGTCTGTAAGGGCAACCCTCCTAAGCTTCGAAGAGAAGATAAATGTATTTTCTATTTTAAAGAAGTGAGACCTGTTTTCCACTAATCTAGACCGTTTTTTACATATCGACCTTAAGAATCGTTTTTGAAATTTTGAAAAAAACCCAAGCTTTGTATCTTGGGCGAATAAACTGCTAATGACGAGGCTTGTTACAGCTTAGAGGATTTCAAACTCATGACGAAGTTTTGTCATGTGTGACGCCTGGACGATGCAGGTTTGAGTTGTCTTGCTGTTGCATTTGCCTCAATCTCTTTCTTTCTTTTGATATGCTCGTCCATTATCTCTGCCATCGACGAAGGTCCCAGTGCCATGGGGGGCACCGGAAGCTCTACACGGGTGTAGGGAGAAACAAATTTCTGCATTTCTCTAAGCACGGTAGTCTGTTGCAGGTGGGTCTTATAAATATCCAGAGCCACCACATTTTGGCCTCCAGGCATCTCGAAGAACAAGTCCACAAGCTTAGATATGTAATCACAAATTTCGGGATAGATGTTGGCACAATCCCTTACAAGGAGATCCACAGCGTACTGGGCAACGGGATTCTGTACAAGATCCCCATTTGGAGGAACACAGTCGAAGAGGAGAGTGAGTAGGCCTTGCAGGGCGCCCACTTGTTCCAATAAAACCTCCGATTTAAGATCATCTTTGCTTCTGGAAACCAATAGGGATTTCTGCCTTGTCTGTAAATACAGGGCATAGTTCCGAATCAACTGAGCAGCAGGTTTGTTGGATTCGTCAGTAAATGTGGTTATGTTTCGAGTGGATGGTGAATTCGGGAGTAAGTTTAAGTCGTTGGTGGAATCTGGTTGGGGAGCTGTGATTATTCGGTGAATGAGAGAAAGAGTGTTGAGAGCAACCTGCCATGAGTGGGCATGAGCGAGGCGCCTTTCAAGGAGCTCTCGCACTGATTTACGTTGTTGTGCAGAGTCCGCGGAGAAAAGCGTCAGTACATGCTTTTCCTTCGGAGGGTGATGGGAATGCTTGGTGGCTTTATCCACTGCCCTCCTGTAGACACCCGTGTCAGAGTTCCTAGACATTGAAATAAAAAACCATGCAACAATGTTTCGCAGTATCTTCCTCATTTTTTCCCCTTGAACCTAGTCGATCATTTATTTTATAGGGATGAATTGTATCTTAGAAAAGGGTGCGACCACTCCTAACTTCATCACAACACTTCTTGTTAACTTCGTTACAACTACTTCTTAATACATTGCTACATTTGCTATTAGAAATTGCTATTAGAAGAGCAAAGGAATTGGGTTTTATATCCAATCCACTAATTTATTTAGCTATTCTATATAGGTTATAAATTGAAACTTTCGGTTAATAGTCAAAGATTAAGAGGTATTCATTCTGTCAAAATCAATCAGGTCACAATCTTGATTTCAAAAGACTAGCAAATAAATTTTTAAGAAAGCCATTTTTTAATATTAGTAAGGACAATTTTATAGAGGAGGCCTTAAGATTTATTCATATATTAGTAAGGATATGGTTTTGTGGAGGAGGCTTCAAGGTTTATTTATGGGAGGTTAGTAAGGATGCAATTTTATGGAGGAGACTTCAAGGTTTATTCATGAGAGGTCTTGTGAGATGGAAAAAAATATGTTCAGAGAGAAATTAGAATCTTACCTTTGAAAATAGAAGCTTCTACTTTCCAAATCTCAATTTCTACCAAGCATCTTTACGGTAGGGTTGAAATTTTCTTTCGTCAGCTTAGGAGATTCTTTTGCCACATGTTATGCATCTACAAATTTTAGCATTAACTATTGCTAAAAAATAATTTACCTAATTTTTTTAGTTCTAGTTATTGTGAAAAAAATCATGAGATAATCAACTTCCTAAACTTTTTGAGCTTAAAATTTTAAACTTGTTCATTGCTATAAATCCATGTGACCACCTACTTGTAAAATGCTCCTAAAAATTCTCAATAACAACCATTGACATATTATAGGAAGCCCCCCTCACCAATGAAGAATGTTGTGCCCACTTTTCATATTGTAAAGGAAAATAACCTTCCTTAAAGTTAATTTATGTCAATTCAATAATTTGCACACAAAATAAGCATAAACCAACATAGATTAATTAATTTATAATAGTTTGGAATAGATAATTTAGTAATGAATAGTAATTCAGGAAATTAAATTGCTATTTAGCTTGTTAAATAATATTTTAAATATATTTTTTGTGGTGCAAAATTTCACTTGCTTTAGTATTAAAAATCAGTGCTCTCAGTCTGATACATACTCTAAATTTGTAGTGGATTGAATCTACATTCACTACGGGTACATCCTTATGCATGAAAGTGATCTTAAATATATGGGAACGAACTTGTTGATGGTAGATGGATGCAACTTGTTCTACTAGGATCTCTATTTCTCAACTAAATGTCAATGATTAGTTGTATTGAGAAATACCTTGGAAAAATCACTAGATCATAATGACTAAATTCTCCTAGGTCAACCCTATTGATTAAATTGAATTTACATTCATGCAATAATATCAAAGACAACACTCAATCACACAAGTGTCCTAGATGTACACAAATTAGATTCATTTTAGTTTTCTAAACAAAAATATTCCTAAAATGATTCTCCTTGATGTTCTTAGGATATATAGATGATATTCAATATGTTAGGATGATAATGAACACATGTTGAATGCAATACCAATACATAGAAATTACACACAAATGTATACTTGACTCACAATGAATAACATAATAGATAAGAGTCAACAAATATTTAATTTTTGAACTTTACTTTTAGGTCAATTGGGTGTGGTCTAAGACCACTCTTCCACACTAGGTGGGATTGACTCAAGACATGAACATGTATGATTATCTAGTTGATTAGAAAATATATGGAAATGGTGCAAATGCATATGTTATAAAAGGTGTTTGTATGATGTAGGGGTATCATGCCCAATCCACCAAACAACATTTATTCCCTATGTCCATGGTTTGAAATTTAAAATGTCTACCAATTATTTAGTTTGAAATTGTTCAACTACCCTACCTATCCTCATTAATCAACCATTTGTGTTTTTGTTTCCATTCACACAATGGAACAAAACATTTAAGTTTTTATTGTGCATTATGTGTGACAATAAATGTAGTTAGTTTTGGCACTCATATGCTTTAGGAAAGAGTGTGAAGAATTTAATTTTGTTCTCTGGTGTGTCCTATAATTAATGTATTATTTTGGTGCTCAAATGCATCTTCTAGAAATATTCAAAAGAATATTTTTAGGGAGGTTTTTGGCTTGAGTTTATGAGAGTAAGAGAGAACAATGTAGAAGATTAAAGAAGCACACCAAAAAAATAAAAATAAAAGGAGCAACAAGGGCCACATGAGAAGGAAGAAAGGATTTGTAATATAATAAAGACCATGTGTGACAAGAAAAGAAGGAAACACCATTTTAAAAGCATGAAGATAAAAACAATAATTAAAAGAAGAAATTTAAGAGAAAGGTGGGGCCACAATTTTAGAAGGAATTTGAGTTTTGTCCTCGTATGTGAGAGGAAGAAGAAAATACATGTAAGAGAAGGAAGATTAAAAGAAGAAAACAAGTAGAGAATATTTAAGGGAAATATAAGAGGAATATGTGAGAGGAAGAGGTTAGAGAGAGTTAGAAAATTTAAAAGAGAAAGTAGGCTAGAGGAAATTTAAAAAGGTGTTTTAGGTGGATTGTGATGCAAGTGGGATCATTATTGGAGTGATTCTTAGTCAAAAGGATAGGCCCATAGCCTATTTCAACGAGAAGCTTAATGATGCCAAAAAGAGGTTTGTCTATGACCAAGAGTTTTATGCTATGGTATAGGCATTAAAGAGGTGGTAACATTATCTACTTCCCAAAGAGTTTGTACTCTAAATGGATCGTTGTGCTTTACTATTTATTAATAGTTGAGTTAAGATTAATAAACAACATAATTTGGGTGGAGTTCTTGGAAGGTAATACCTCTATTATTAAGTATCACATCTCATTTTGCTTGCATAAACTTAAGTAATAAATAGACAAAACTGGTTAAAAATATGGATTGATTGTCTTCTGATTGATTAAGGATAAACGTGTTTTTAAATTGGATGTTATGTTTAAACACTTGAAATTAAAACGGAAATGGAGATGAGATGTTATGTGCATGTGCTTTGGCTATGGTTTTATAGACTAAGCTATTGACGTTAATCTAAGTACAAATGAGTACAAGAGCGTGTCAAAGGTGAGAACATGATTAAGGTAGAAGTATCCTAGCCACTTGATAAATGATTAGTACATGATGGAAACCCGATGCACACACACATTCATGTAGATACATCTAACTTGCATTGTATGATTATGATTGCTTTTGTGTTCTCTAAATACGTCATTGTGTGTTATGACTTAATAAATGGCTATGTTTATGTTTATTATGTTTGCAAAAATAAACTCAATCGAAAAAATAAAAATATGTTCTATGATATTATGTTTTCAAAAATTAAAATGATTGATTGGAAAAATAAAATATTTTATAAAATTGCATAATTATTTATATATATTAATGATAATATAATAAATATATTAAATTATATATATAAATATTTAAATATATAAAAAGTTTGTCATTAAATATATAAATAATTGCATGAATATTAAAAGAAGAAATAAATTTAAAAAGTTTAAATTAAAAATAAAATAAAATAAGATATATTAAAAGTCTTGCATGATGAATCATGTGACTCTCATGAGGAGAACAAGGAGTTCTAAAATAAGAATACTAGAGTAGAGTTTTTTTGAGAACTATTGCATGAAAGTATACTATATACATTTAAAAGAGAAGAAGGCCGACAAAGAAGATTATCATGGGACAACTTTATTCAAGGTTGGAGAAAGGATGGTGTAGGCATTAAGGAAGTGGTAACATTATCTACTTCTCAAGGAGTTTGTACTCTAAATGGATCGTTGTGCTTTACTATTTATTAATAGTTGAGTTAAGTTTAATCAACAACAAATAATTTGGGTGGAGTTCTTGGAAGGTTATACTTCTATTCTTAAGCATTAAAGTGGGAGTTCAAACAAGGTAGAGGATTCCTTAACTAGGAGAGCAACATTATTAATTGAGATGAGGGATGAAGTAGTTGGTTTTGATGCTATGAAGGAGCTATATAAGGAAGACTCAAACTTGAAGGATGCATGGACAACATGTACTAAGCCTACAAGCTTAGATAGGAAAATGTAGATGGACTACTTGATATAATATGAGATATTATTCAAAGGACAAAAACTTTGCATGCCTTAGGGATTCATGAGAGAGAACTTAGTTAATGAAAAACAATGTGGTCGTTTGACTAGATATTTTGGACTTGATAAGACTTTAACACAAATTAATGAGATGTATTATTGGATGTGGACGAAGATGGAATTCCGAAAATGCACACAAGGATATTATCTTTAGAAATATGTGAACGGAGGGAATAAAAAAATGACACTATATCAATCATTATTAGTACTAGATAGACCATGGACTTTGTCCTTGGGTTGCCAATAACACGAAAAAGGTAATGCCTCAATCTTTATGGTTGTTGATAAGTTCTAAAAATGACTCATTTTATAGTTTTTAGAAGGAAAAAAAATGCCACACATATTACAAATTTATTTTTTACAAAGGTTGTTAAGTTGTATGGCTTACCAAAAAGTATAATTTTAAACTTTGACACAAAGTTTGTAAGACATTTTTGGAGGACTCTTTAGAAGAATTTAAACACTACTTTAAAGTTTAGTTCTACATTTCACCCTCAAATGGAAGGGTAGATTGAATTTGTTAATAGGATCTTACAAAATTAACTAAGTTTTTTTTTTTTTAGTAAGCCTAAACAATGGGCTTTAATATGGACTCCAAGTAGAATTTACTTGAAATGAATCCAAAATAAACGCGTAGGTAAAACCCCATTCCAAGTTGTTTATGGCTACAACCCAAGAGTTGTTTTAGGATTAAAAGAGCTTGTAAATACTAAGGTTCATGTGAGAAGTGTTGAAGGTGAATATTTTGCCAATAATATGCAATATTTATATAAGCAAGTAAATTAAAGACTAGATTGGAGTAGTCAACTATACAAACAATGAGTAGGGAACATGGTGCTTGCAAATCTCTAAAAATAAATGTTTTTGAGTCATACTTATAATAAATTAAAGTGGAGGAAAGTTGGATCCTATAAAATCATAAAGAAGTTTTTACCAAATACTTATGAGTTAGAGTTACCAACAAAGCTAGATATTTCTCTAATCTTCATATTTTTTTTAATCTATATACCTATTATGAGGGAAGAAATCACAATAGGATGAGAAAATGGAAACACTACTAGAAAATAGATGGTATAGCTACCCAAAAGAGAACACGAGGAGATTGAGATCATTTTGGATTTGAATGTGGTTAACCGGACTAGAGGCAGGGGATATGGAAAACATATAGTAAAATAGAGGAATAGATCAATAGAGGATGCTACTTCGTTAAGTCCAACTAATACTAATTAGTTTGGGTTTAACTTGCAACAATATGACTACTAATTTGTGACAATATACATTTTTGGTAGTAAACAATGACTCACAAATTTTTCTACCTTAATAATTTGATGTAGAGGTGACATACCTAAAATACCAAACAACATTCATTTTTCTATATTCAAATTCTTACTAACAATTTATTTTGAAACTATTCAACTATCCTAATTAATATTATGTTTATTTCCATTCATGTAAAAGAATGAAAGATATGATTTATTCATACAATGTGAATGTGATATTTTTGGCACTCATATGCTTTGGACGAGACTCTTGGGGTTCAATTTTATCCTCTAGTGCATCCTACAATTAGTGCATCACTAAAAGAGTTTAACTCGACAAAGGATAATGGTGAAAAAACTTATTTAGGTGCAACTATTAAAGGGCAAGTGAGGTTGTTAGTTGCACAATTGAGGACGAGATCACATCATCTTAGGTGTGAGACTGGTAGGTGGAAGATACCCAAGGAAAATTAGGAAGAAAAAACTTGCATATTCTGCAATAAGGGGGCAGCGGAAACAAAATGGAACTTCATTATGGAATGCACAACTTATAAAGATATTCGTACTCAGCAAGAAAATAGATTGACCGTGGACAATATGTAGCAGTTATTTGAGGAAGATAAGATTAACTAGATGACCGGTATTCTAGTCAAAATTAATAGCAGAATATTCAACTTGAAAAAGAGCATGAATGATAAATTAAGTCTATTTGTCTCGGTCCCATAGACTATTTAGTCTCGTGGATGTCATTAAAATCTTTCATTCATTCATTCATTCACTCAAAGAATAGAATACAAGATTAAAGAAAGAGAAAAAAAATAGAAATAAAAAAGAGTGGCAAGAGTTTTGTGTGAAGGAAGATAAGTTACGTAATACACCAAAGGTCATGCATGACAAGAAAGGAGGAAGGCACCATTTTAGAAGGGAAGTAGACAAAAAAGAGAAGAATTAAAAGAAGAAATTTAGGAGAAACGTGGGGCTACATTGTAGAAGGAATGAGTTTTTTCATCATATGTGAGAGGAAGAAGAAAACCAATCTAAGAGAAAAGGAAGATTGAAGGAAGCAGAGAAGGTTTAAGGGAGATATAAGAGAAAATACGTGGGAAGAGAAGGTTTAAGGGAGATATAAGAGAAAATACGTGGGAAGGAAAGGTTTAGGGAGAATAGAAAAAAATTAAAAGAGAAGGGAGTTAAGAGGTGGGCCACTCTTTAAAAGGAGATTTTGTTTTTATGTGTAGTTTACAAATTTAAGGGAATAGGAGTATCATAAATAAAAATATAGAAAGTTAATTTTTTAATGTAATTTAAAATAAATGTATGTAAATAAAGTATATTTTTAGTTTATGAAGAAAAGTTTATTTTAAAGTTTTTCAATTATATATGTGATTTTAGGTTTCATTTCATTGTGTTGTTTAATTAAAAAAAATAAGTAGGTTATGCGTAGGAAGTGTATGTATTTGTTATTTTTACAAGTACAACAATAATTAAGTGTATAGCTTGTAATTAGCTACTTCTTTTGACTAAGAGTGTGAATTATGGGTTGTGAAATCAACTTTAGAGTGTCACCATTTGGTGGGGCTAGAATTGTATAGGAATACGTGTAATGCATGGATATGATAAGATCAAGTATGTGGAAGTATATGTGTAAAAGGGGATGCAAAAAAATATCAAGGAATGAGCCCAACTTTACACAAGAGTTCATCCTTTGTCAATATATAATTATATTAAGGTATTCCATCAAAATGGGCTTAAAACTAAATAGGAATTGGCATGAATATGCAAATTTCACCATTATATTTTGCAACCACTTTGTAATGTATGTGAATCCATAATAAAAATGTGTAAGGCTCACAAGTATTGCACCTTTACCTTATAAATTTTGAAAGGTATTAGGGTATGCAAAAACACCTCCTAAACTAATCTTACAGGAGAGTATTGTGCAAACTTTAAATATTTTTTAATTACAAAAATGAGAAACACATATAAAACATCAACAAAATTATACTACAAAATACGTGAACATGGGGAAAACCCTTTCAAGAATAAATATATGCACTCCATTTAGCAATCCAATGTATTATTCAATAATCTAAACATGGTTATAATACACTTATAGACCAAGCTTTTTTAGGAGTATCACCAACCATAGATCTAGAACAATTTAGAAAACATAACAATACCCAAAAACTCACATTCAATGTACCTCTATCTCAAGATCCCTTTAAATAGGAGAAGTAATACACAAAGCCATCACCATCATCCTAGGAGGACTTCTCAAGTTCTCATCGTCAAAATATTTCACTTTTAAAATTTTCTTTCTTATAATCTCTTTTGAAATGGCTAGTCTTGTCATAGTTCAAATATTTTACCTTGGACTTATTAGGATATTTTGATCTCCCATGGGAGTTAGATCTAGACTTGCCTTGCCAAATTTCATTTTTCATGCCTTTTTATTTCCATCTACCATGAATAGGTAAGGACTCCTTAGTAGATTTAAAAAAAAATCTTCACAAGTCTTTGAAAAGCAATGATGCCATCACTTCATCCATTTAAAAATTGGTGGTAGAGCTCCCAATAGCCATATCAAGGTGATCCCATAAATCTAGCAAAGAACACAACAAATTCATGAAACAATCCTTCTCCATTTTTACTTCAACAGAGTGCAACTATGTGACGACCATATTAAATGCATTTAGGTTTTTAACCGTAGAGCCACCATCCATTTTGAGGGTATACAACTTCTTTCTTAGAAACATTTTATTAACCAAAGATTTAGATTGATATGAATCTCCTAATTTCTTCCAAAAAAGTATTGTTGAGGTCTATTCATGCACATTCAATAGTATTGAATCAATAAAATAGAGTCCAACAAGACCCTTAGCTTTTATGTCCAGTTTTTCATAGTCTCCTTATGTTGTGTTAGTAGGTTTGGATGTAGATACTACATCCCATAGATCTCTATCCACAAGCATATCCTTCATCTTGAAATTTCAAAGTTTAAATTTTGTGCTTGATAACTCTATTTCTATTCTAGATGTGTTTACCATATCTTCCTACAATAAATCAAAACCTTCTATGAAATCTCCCACTTAAATAAAGATTACTACAAAAACCCTCAGTCGAACACCTAGAATATGAGGTGATCATGATTTGATAACAAATTAAAAGAAGCGGGGTACACAAAAATGATTCCTAAGCTAATCTTAGAGAAGATTAATATGTAAATTTTAGATCTTCACAATCATACAAAGAGAGAAACACATATAAAACATAAACAAGATTATTCCACAACATAGGTGCACATGGAGAAAACCCTTTCAAGAGAAAATACACACTTTGAAACAACCCAATTTATTATTCAGTAATATAATCATGGTTATAACACAATCACAAAGTAAGCCTTTACATGAGTATCACCAACCAAATATTAAAGTAATTATGGTAGCATAACAATACTTACAAATTCACTATCAATACTCAATCTCAAACACCCTATAAATAGGAGAAGTAATGCACAAAACAATCAATGGTAATTACAAAACCATGAGCTAAAACCACCAAAAAAGTAGTGCCCAAATATTTAGTTAGAAAATCAACACCCAAATCTCAAGATGAGTTCACAAGCTAAAAATAACACATTCCTTTGCACTTGTCATAACTGCATCATAATCCACTCACCAACTTGGCTTTTCTATTTTGGCTTCACTATCTCCATTCAAAGTTTTCTTATGATGTTTCGTAACAAACATCATAAGTTGGTCAACAAGTGCAACTCTCCCTTATAGTTATTTTTTGTGTTCTAGATGTTTTTACATTTCCATGTGGGATGCCCAACTTTTAGAGGCCATAATTTTTTATCTAGGGGCCCCTTTTTTTAAATTATAGACCTCTAAAAGATATATGTAGAAAGAATCCCTATAAGTGATGTTGAACAACCTTAAAAAAAAAAAAAATTCTCAAAAACAAAGTCTTTAGCCTAGAAATTGAGTTTTTCTATTTCTCAATGGAAAAGATGCATTCTTTATATACTTAACATTAGGAGCAAGTTTGAGATAAATTTCTTAATAGTTTTTTTATCAATTTATATTTATAATTTTTTGTACTTCTGGTGATTACATGTGATACCGTAATATAAAAATTAGATACTTTGTAATTCCATTATTATGATTGTGTACCTATTTTAGTACCTTTTCTATTTTGACTATTTTAAACCCATTTGATGCATGTTTTCCCTTCATTTATCCTCATCCTCCTAATCTATCCTCTTATTCATGCACACTTATTATAATTATAATTTTACCTCTTTATCTCCTCTAATTAAAAAATGAAATTCTCTCCTTATCCCATATTCCCTCCAAAAATATAATCTTCATCCATTTTCCCTTTTATTTATCTTAATTCCCTTAAGTCATCCCCTTCTTAATGTCCCTATTTCCCTTATTCTAATTATAATATTTATTTATTATCTCCTTTGATTAAAAAATAAATAAAATCATCTCCTTATCTCATGTCCCCTCCAAAAATCTATAAAGAACCCCTCATCTTGATGCCACAAATTCTCCATTATTCTCTCCTTTAGGAGCAATCTTGGAGAAGTTTTAGGATCTTTGGAGCATTGGTGTCTTCATTTCTAATTGGAGCATTTCAAGTAGCCCCCTTGAGGTTTTATATAGCTATGGTGAAGCCCTCTTTCTCTCTTTTATCATTCCACAACTCTCTTCCTTTTTCTTTCTTAATATCTTTCCCAAAACCTAAATATTTATTGGTTTTCCACCCCCTCTTCAATTTATTTCTAGATCTAATCAAATCCATTTTAATCTACTATTTTATCATCTCCTTTTCATTCCTCTACAAAATTATATTATATTTGTTGCATTTGGAATATCATTTGGTTATGTAGATACCTAAAATTACCTAGGTCTTGATTTGCCTACTCCTAAACAATTTAGTCCTTATTCACTAAGGTCTTGATTATTCCCTAAATCTGATTAATTCATTATTAGGACTTTATCATAATTATTCTATTTTCCCTATCTCCTAACCCACTTTCCTAAATCCTATTTCCTATTCCATGTTCCCTTCCACATAAATTTAAAATCCCCTTTTTCTCCTCCACCCATATCATAACCAACTTCTAACCATATCTAAAATAATAATTTTAAAATTAATAATTCTCCATTATTCTCCACCCTCCATCTCTCAACTAACCAACCATATCCAAAGACAAAGCAACATCATTTGATTTGAGGTTTACAATGGGATCGATAAAGAGATTTAATTTGATTTCTTTATTTATGTTTTTCAAGTTCTTATAATTTTTTATTTTCTGATTTCATTATTTACAATTGATTCTGAGGAAAGTAAGTTTGAGTCAGAATATTTTTTATTTTTTTTACTTATTTGCTAAAATTTCCTCACTTTGATTTTTTTTTAAAGTTTTTCCATCAATTTGTTGCAGGCAAAGCTTGAGAGCAATATGCAAATCTAGAAAATCCTTGTTCAAGAAGATTGAGAATATGATTGAACAAGGATTGTGTCAAATTTTTTTTGTAGACTTCACTATTTTATCTAAAGGATTTATTATTTATTTCTTTGTGATATTTTGAACTTATTTACCTTCAATTGTAACTGTAGAATTTAAGTGACAAATCATTGTAGTTGTGGAAGGACTGATAATATTAGTTTGTACTAGGTAGCTTGAAATAGGAACAAAAAATAGAATAGGATTATGAGAATTTTATATGGCTTGGTGAGCTCTATCTATATTTGTGTTTACCAAATTTGTGGGATTAAACTTTTTGTGTCAATTTATTGAACCAAAGCTTCATCAACAACCAAAACTAGGAAAACTTTATTTGTAGGGTGAGGCAAGGTTTGTGTTATAATTTTCTAGTAAACTTCATTATTTTTATTCTAAGGGATTAGTTATTGATTCCTGTGGAATGTTTTGACATGCTTTTCAAGGATATAATGTTGTAGTTGTAGAAGGGTTGATAGTATTGGTTGGTTCCAAGCAAGTTGAAATCGGTACAAAAATAAGAATAGATTGTTGGTACCTTATGTGGCATGATAAGTTATAGTTATTAAATGAATTGATAGGTTGTTTTGTAAAAAAATGATCAAGATAAATATAGGTGGATAATATATTCCATATAGTTTTGGAAAATATTATGCATGTTTTTTAAGCTTTTCTTTGTTTTCTTATCCAGTTTATCAAGGTTTAGCTATTGTAGTGTCTTGTAAAATTTGATGTATGCCATTTTCCCATGCTTAAAGTTTGGATTGGTAACAGAGGAATTTCTTAAGTGATTCTTATGCACAATAGTAGTTTACATGTACACATAAAAACTTGTGCAATAACATAGAATATCTATACAAATTATCTATTCTCAAGAAAAATATACCACAATCGAGTTTTGCTTATTTTCCTAGTCAAATTTGTGATTTCAAATATTTCTTTGATAACAATGTGCATATGAGCCTAGATCAACAAAATAAGCAATAAGACACAATTCAGACAGCTTAAGATGACATTGTGAAAAATAATATAGGTGGTTTGTGTATGCTTCTACATTTTGCATACATGTCTACTAGGGTAGTTTCAACAATAACATGTGAAAAAATAATTCCTTGTTTTATCTTTTGATAGATGTCAATATTGTGTTCAAAATGTGTTATGCAAGTGTGGATCTTTGGTTTTTGGCAATAAATTTTTGGTTTGCTATAGCAAATGATATTAATAGTTAGCAATGTGACTGCCATTTTTCTATTGACACAAGAGTTTGTCTATAATGTATGTTAATGTTGATTAAGTTACCTACTATAATAAATTGAAAGAAAAACCATAGTTTTTCATTTTGTATATAAGTATCATAATTTGAGATTATTAGAGAGAAATAGAGGAGTTCATATAGAGCACTTTTTATGATTTATATTGGGCTAAAATTTGTATTTATAATATTATTTCTCAAAACATAATATGAATATTAATATGTAATTGACTAACATTTATAATATTATAATACTAATATTAATATACAATATAATAATATATAATATTATAATTTAATATTAATATATAATCTAATAATGTATATAATATTATAATATTACTTAATCTTGTTGGCACAAGTCTTTTTCACTCCAATTTTTCCTTTATCAATTAATCACACCTTTCTTTTCATGAAAATGGGCCTAAGTGTTGCATTGTTAGCAGATTTTTGAGGTTTCAAAACTTGTATCAGCCTAGAAGAGTTTGTGACAACCCTCTTGATACACGACAAGATTATCATAACCTTGTTGAAAGTCGATTGTACTATCACAACTTTTTTGAATTTTTAAAATGTTGAAGTCTATGTCAACTTTTCTTTTGCTTCTTGGAGTTATGTCAAGTATCTATGCAATAATCTTTGAAATAAATATGTTCAAAGTGAAAGTCGGTATATTAATATATAATAAAATTATATATGATAAATTATAATATTAATTATTATAGTGTAATATTAATATAAAATTCAATACTATATATAATGTTGTAAAATTATAATAGTTTTTTTACAATTTATGATGTTGATCAAGTTACCTACTATAGTAAATTGTAAGCAACAATTTTGTAAACTCTATATAAGTATCATAATTTGAGATCATCAAAGAAAAATAGGGGAGTTCATAAGAGCACTTTTATGATTAATATTGGGTCAAATTTTGCATTTATAATATTATTTCTTATAATATAATATTAATATGTAATTGAATAATATAAAATATTATAATACTAATTGTCATAGTGTAATATTAATATACAAGATCTAATAATATATAATATTGCAATGTAATATTAATATATACTCTAGTAGTGTTGAATGGACAAGACAATTGAGAGGGGGGGGTGAATTAGTTGTATCTAATTAAAACATCAAAACCCTCAACAATAATCAGATCCACATGCATTCGTTGAAGCCTTAATTTGTTATGATGAATTAGCATGAAAAGAAAATAAAAAAACCTTAAACAACTCAACACCATGCACAAGAGAACACCAGATTTACGTAGAAAACCCAAGAAGGGAAAAACCACTGTGAGGATTAGCTCATAATATAAGTAATAACAAAACCGATACAAAGGCTCATTGCTAGAATAGGACAAATTCTCCTAAAAGGATCACAGCCAAGGCTCACTTCTGGAATGGAAAGATGATAGAGAAGAAAGGTTACATAGAGAACATGATCTCAATGCAACAAAGATTCCACCACAATAGCTCCAACACCTTTGCAATCTGTTTGAATGATTATAGACACCTTCTGCTCACTGCATCTGGTAATCCAACACTTGAAAGCTCACATTGCTCTACTTAATTTAGCATCACTCACATCACATAATTCGTACACTCATTTATATTACTTCTATCTTCACCTCCTTCAACAATTCAACTCATACTTATACCGTCCTCAACCTTGAAACCATTTCCAAGGTCGACAATGCACCTTAAACATGCAAATTCAAATTAGGTAGGTGCCAAAACATTCCTGTGGTGGATAGGAATGAATGTGAACCACACAAATCCTTAGCTAGGACCCAAATATTTTCTAACACACCTCAACATGCTTCCACAAACTTCAAAGATGCTTTGCATGTAGCGTAAACACCAGGTCGATCGTTACCCGTGCAAACACCATTAATCAATTAAGTACACGCTTCATCAATATCAAGATGACTTGCAAACCACACACCATGCTTCAACATGATATAGAATATTCCTCTAACATCCTTAAATCCATCAAAATCCTTCACAACAACTTTCACCTGAAGAATGTACATAATTTTTACACTTAAACTCCTTTTCCAAACATAGTAATTTGGAAGACCATCTTCCAGAACACCAAACAATGAATCCTCTTAAAATAGGAAAGATACCAACACCATCAACATACCCTTATAATCGTAAGATTTGAAGCACAACTATGGAGAAATGTAGAGCCAAAATATTTCTCCTAGACACCTCTATAATACACAGTCATTCACTGGTGAACACAACTTCTGTTGTACAATGATCTAGCATACCATCTCTTGAATACAACATCTCTGATCACCTCTCACCAACATATTTGAACCAAATAGGAATAACATCAACACCGAAGAAATGCAGAACACATCTCAAAGCACATTTTGAACCACTGAACACAACTTCATCACACTATTTTCTCTTTTCTTCAACTTTTCTCAAAAGCACTTGGAAACTAAGCACTAGAGATATCATCTCAACATATCGCATCATAAAGATAGCTCCATGTACTCAAAACACTTCTCAATATCTCAACTATACATGCATACCAAAATAGTTCAATTAACACCTCTTCCATCAACCAGTTGACACCAATGACAACACAAGCTTGTTGACATCAATGACAACACCAATCTGCTCATATTTGCAACAATCTCCCCCTTTGTCATTGATGGCGACACAAGATGTGAAAAACCATCAAATAAAAATGTAACGCCCCGCCATGCAACCCTAGGGGAAGTTGCAATTAACTACTCAAATGCAATAATTTTTTTTTGTTTAAGTACAATTAACATGCAAGTTCACTACCCATTGCCAACAACCCCTAAGATTATGAGACTGAGTTTACTTAAACCCAAACGAGAAACATGATTTAAACCATAACTTTTAATTACTTAAAAAATTAAATACACATACATTCCATACATGATAAAATTACATCAAAGGCATAAGAGATACCACATGTTCCAATAAAATAATTTACAATATGATTACAACTCTCATTCCCCGAATGAGGTAAATCCAATAAACAAGGTTACAAATTACATCTTCCACCTCAATACAAAAGAGGGGTAATAAAATTACAATAATACTGAAAAGAATAAAGCATGAAAGTAACTTGATCTCACAAGCTCTCCAATTGGAATTCTCGACCACACGAACAAGAAGAAGACCCAACGTATTAAGGTGCATGTTCCACCCAACCATGTGATACCCGAAGGCTCACCCCCTGTGCTAGGAGATAGTAACAAGGAATTCCTATACAAGACCCTCTACCTCTAGACACAGGTTAAAACATAACTGAACTGAATCAATACAAATACATCACTTAAGACAATGGTTACAATGCTTCCAGAAACATTGAATCAAAGAAAATCACTGTACAATATACCATACCGACTGTCGTCATAGGAGGAGTGTTATCACAAAGGTTGCATTGGATGTCCAAAGGTGTTATTCCTAGGTCCTGGCCCCCCTCTAGGGTTGTCATGGTAACCTCTTACGAACCCAGCCCCACATGCACACCAGAGCGGAATCGGTTATCTTTCGAGAAGACAAGATAACGATCTTGCCATTCCAGGCCTTCCTAACTCATCTCAAGTCTCCTACAAGCCCTTGAGCCAATGAGCGAGGCTAAATTATCTTGTTAATGTATGAAGCTACTCTATCCCTAATATAAGTTATTTAATTTTCACTTGATTAAACTGACTCTCACACGAGTTGTCCTGGGATCACTTTGTGCCTGACCCTCGTTGAAAGCCACTCCCCTATCGACAACACATAACTCAGACTACATGCCAAGGGTAGACAGTGCACTAAAATTTATCATAATAACCAATACACCTCAACAGGTAACACATCACTACAGATGTCCAATACTGAAACCAAAATGTGCACTACCCAAGGAAAACACAAGGTTGACTAACATATTACGACAACCCACATAATTAATTGCAAACCCCATCTGGAAGACTTACATAAACAAACAACTCCAAATAGAATAAACAACTCAATCAAAGAGTTCCCTAGCCTTTGGAAACAAAACTCAGTACTACCCAAGTACACTCATAAATTTACAATCATAACAATATTGCCCATACAATACCAACAAGAATTCGCTTAAACCAACAATCTTATAAATACACGTTCTTTAAATAACTAAAGATGTATTTTGACATAACAATCTTTTCTCATAAAACAGGAACCAAAGTACATATATACATCATATACTTAATCTATTAACTATTCATATAAGTTCTAAACAATATAATTTTTTTTAGAACCTTTTCTATTCCTTGCAATCTAGAAAACAACCATTCCCTATTCACCATTTAAGGCAATAGAATATAAGAACTTTTAAATAACATTCTACCCATTATAATAACATCGTAATAAAATAACCCTTTTCTTTACACATAATTAATATCATCAATTTTGCTTCTAATTATAATCCATATAACTTAACCACGTACATAATCCCGACATTTAACAAACCCTTTGCAAGAATTTCAAGATTCCATCAAATCAAACAAGTCATTGTAAACACATTATCCATATTTATTTCAATTACAACCCTAACCCTTAACAAATATTTAATCATTGCACTAATCTTAATTTCCAAAATACAATAGCACTAATTTTTAAAATCAAAACTTACGTACACCTTCCAACTCAAACACAATTATAACTAATTAATTTTCACGTGTTTCAAAATACTAAAACCTTTTTTTATTCAACTTGATAAAAACAAATATTATTTAAGGAATTCCAATTCCTAATAATTAAATTTAATATAAAAGCTTTAACCTTAAACATCACTTAGGAATCATTTTAGGTAACTAAATAACTATTGTTAGGATTTCCTAAATCCAATTAACTCAATAACACATCGTTTGCAAATACCCAAAGTAAGTACAATTTCATTTGCAAAATTAAGGAATTTTAAAACTAAAAGTTTAATTCCATTTTCTTCTATTACACATAATGATCAAAATCAATTTTTTTTAATTAAAATCATTCTTTGCATCTTTATAATAAAATAACCATCTAAAAAAAAATCAATATATTTAAATATATAAATATATTTAAATCAACCTTTTAATTTCCAAAACCAATTATTTTAAATAAATTACAATTATTTAAAATATATAATATATGTTATATATTATATATATTAAATAATAATAAAAAAAACAACAAAACACACATATATATATAATATATATATAAAAAATAAAATTAAAGTTTAATTTAAAAAAAACAAACCCCAAACAGAGGAGGGGACGCAGCCAAGGCTGTGCCTAGCCTCCCTTGTTGGAGGCAGCGCTGCCCCCACAGGTTGTGGGGAGCGCTGCCACAACAACACCCTCCATGGGGCGTGGCTGTGGCAGCCAAGGCTGCCCCCCCCCCCGCTCCCTCCCCATCTCATAATTTTAATTTTTTATATATTTTATTCGATTAAAATAAAAAAAATGAAATTCCTCTGTTTCCTTGGGAATTTCTCAGGGATTTTTCCACAGACATTTTTGACAGAGAAATTTTTTTAATAGAAATTTCCCAACATGAAATTTTTATATGCATATATATAATATGTATATATATATATATTAACAATATATATATATATTTCTTATTTTTTAGTCAAATTGAACAAAATTTTCCTACAGAAACAAAATACACAGCAAAAGAATTTTCAAGCATAAATTCTAAATTTCTAAATCATAATAGAAATTTCTTTTGCTCATCTTTCAATTTTCTATTGTTTGAATTTTTCTTTGTTTTCATTTTCCATTTTCTACAAGAATCTTTTTTTTTTATCAAGATTCCAACAGAGGTTTCCCAAAGTTTTGAAACAAGATTTGACATGGGTTTTTTCTTGAAATTCAAACAAAGCTTAAACACTTTCAACAACATAATAAAAATTTGTAAAACCTTTCAAAATGAAACTAAATTCTTAGAACGAGACCCTGATTTTCTCAAAAGCTTGAAAGGTTGCCAATGGTGCTCTGAATTCTTATTATGTTTCCAGCTCCAAGAAGTCCAACTTGCTTCTTCAAATCCAAATACAATCCAGCATGAACAAAACCCTCTTTCTTTTCTTTCACAACAATTTCTCTCCACAATTCAAAAATTCCATCCAAAATGAAATGCCAAAAATGACTTTCATAGAGTTTCGCCAAATTTAGTCAACTCCTCTAAAAATATCCCGTCCACCATAGTTATTGCAATTTTGAAGATATTTTTTGATTTTTTTTTTTTTAAAATTTAAAAAAACAAAATTTCTTTCAACATGAATTTCATACTTTTAAAAAAAATTCAACAAAAAAGGAATTTAAAACTTTTTAAAGAAATTATTTTACATACTAATTTTCAAAAATACAATTTCAAACATATTTTCATTTTTTTAATTTAAATCAAAATATCTATTAATTCTAAAACAAATAACTTAATTCAACTCATCACCATTAATTTAATTAATCAATAAAATAAATCTACTCCAAGATTAGATTATTTTATTAATTAAATTAAATTAATCAATAAAATAACTAACATTTCCAACATTACAACCAGATAAATTTGATCTCAATTTAACTACACAAGCCATTTATTTACCTTTATAACTTGAGATTAAATAATAACCAAGATGAAATGGACAACATTAAAACAACTAGACCCGACTACAACCCGACGACACACTATGACCAAGCTGATGACTTGGCACAGAAAACCTAGCCACTATCTCCCAATCGAATACCGTTGGTCAATGGACATGCTCAGACCTGTGAAACCAGGTGGAGTCGATGTCCTGTACCTGCAGTCCTGCAACCAAGACGAGTGTCGAACATGCATATAACATAGTAGACACACAGTGAAGGGGAAATCGCGGAATCACGGGGTGCTCACATGCAAGTGATGTAATCCCGTCCCCTTCACCAATACAGTATTACTAACTGACAAATCTAACATCAATGATATAATCAAAAGCATAAAGCATCATTAATTCAGATATATGCTAAGCTACTCCAAAGCATGCCATAATGATAACATCCGAATAAAATACCATCACATCAAAATATAATGGTCACATCGCTTAACAGTTAGCGATCAAATATTAACCAAGTACCATAGTCAAAGTGCTAACAAAAATAAAGCATAACATAGAAGAATATTGTTCGATCAAAGGAGCAAAAATGGAGGGGTGCTACAAAAAATATCCTTTATTTTTAATTGATTAGACAACTTACACAACATTCATCTCTCCCCCTTTCAACTTATTCTTTTTCGCATGCTTCACTCCCCCTTTAACAATAATGATTAAACATACACAAATTTCACGCACTCTCCTACTTACATGATTCTTTCTCCAATTGACTCTCTTTCCCCTATCAATTTGTTCCTTTTTCACATGATTCTCTCTCCCCCTTTGACATCAATGACAAAGGATAATTTTTTTTGCATTGTTCTCCCCCTTTGACATTGAACCAAGATCCTTAGAAAAATTGTGCACCACTATTCTGCAACATACTTTTGCTACTTTGAATACTCCCCCTTAGGAGTACACACCAACTTGTACCAAATCAAAAAACTTTGCATAATGAAAACACTCATTCCATACTACAACAATGTCACTACCTACTCCACCTGAGAGGTGGCCACCAACATTATTCCAAAATAAAGGATAGTTCATGAGATCCACTGGACTGATGCACCTCCTAATGCATCTAGTTTAGAGAAGGAGAGACAATGACCCCCAATTTCTCCTAGAGATACTCAAAAGTATCCTTAGGAAGAGCCTTAGTGAATATGTCAGCAATCTGATCCTTTATAGGTACATATTCAAGCTTCACTTCATTCTCCACAACCTTCTCTCTCAGAAAGTGATATTTGATTGAATTATGTTTTTTCCTTGAATGCATCACTGGGTTCTTTGAAATGTTTATTGCACTTGTATTATCACAAAAGATAGAAATAGGCTCATCATACACCACTCTAATATCCTTCAATGTTTGCCTCATCCACAACACTTGTGTGCAACAAGATGTTGCTGCAATATACTCAACCTCTACAATAGATAAAGAAACTAAATCTTGTTTCTTACTTAGCCATGACACCAATATACATCTAAGAAAGAATGCACCACCACTTGTACTTTTTCTGTCATCCACACAACCAGCCCAATCTACATTTGTGTAAGCACTCAATGTGAAATTAGTATCTTTTGGATACCATAATTCATGATCGAGAGTGTCCTTTAGGTATCTAAATATTCTCTTCACTGCTGCAACATGTCACTTCTAGGATCTTCTTGAAATATAGCCACAAGAAAAATTGCATGCATGATATCTATTCTAGTAGTAGTTAGATATAGTAGTCGACCAATCATATATCTATACTTGCTCTAATCAACCTTAGAGGATTCATTATTCTTGCTCAGTTTGCAACCAATAACCATAAGAGTACATACCAGTTTGGAGTATTCCATTCCAAAATTCTTCAATATTTCTTTAACATATTTTGACTGTGAAATGAATATGCCTTTATCTGTTTGATTGATTTGTAGCCCTAGGAAGAAATTCATCTCCCCAAACATAGACATCTCAAACTCTTTATGCATTTCTTCTCCAAAATTCTTACACAGCTTCATTTCCTCCAAATATTATGTGAAAACGTACACAACTAAAATAAAGATTTGATCTTTCTCAACCTTAAAGTAAAGGTTACTATATGTGGTGGCTTTATTGAATCATTGTTGTATTAAATACTTATCAAACTTTGCATACCAAGCTCTAGGAGCTGGCTTCAATCCATATAATTTCTTCTTCAATCTGCAAACCATATTAGGTTTATCTAACAACTAAAATCCTTCTGGTTGTTCCATGTATACTGTAGAGTTTAAACTAGTGTCTTGTAAACTTGGTAAGAGCTACTCAATTCAAAGGTATAAATAGTTGAATAGTCCACTCAACATTGTAAAGACTACATTAAATTATCAACCAAGGTTTGTAAACTTGTGATGATGCTACACTATATGTGCCTATAAAGACTTGAGGCTACCTAGGTTATCCTAATTAAAGTATTCTACTTGCTGGAAATTTACAGAATTGCATAACAATGAAAGAAACAAACTAGCACTAATGGCTATGGGTGCCTACAACTTAACCTATAATTGAACTGCTGCTAATAAATAATTACTGAACTAACTCAAAACTACTCAAACTAGAAATTAAACTTATTCTAACCTTTGGAGTACTACATATTAACCAATGAACATTCATTACTGATACTAAAAGTATACAAATCTATTCTAACTTGCATGTAATGTATGAAACAATGATGAACAAAAATAACTACTAACAAAAATAAAATAGCTATAAATGGAGTGAAGAGCAGTTACCTTGAGTGGATTTCTTGAGTGGTTGTCTTCACTTAACTAAAACCAAATCTAAATATCATATTCTACACATCCATGTGAAATTTAACTCTATTAATTATTCATCAAAAAATATTACACACGATCTTCTTCACAGATTGGATTCAATGAAATCATTTTGAATAACTAACATGTCTATAGATAATAACTGAACTTGAAAAGCAATTGATAACAAAATACTGGAAATCAACAAACTTATTTAAGGACTCAATCACCGGCTATATACAAGCACGAGGGAGTTTTATTCTAAGCAACAACTAATTGCAATCATTAACTACCACTCGTAGATATAAGAGTATATAGTTAAGATTCAATTGTTCAAACTACAACTGAAAAGAAAGAAGAGTTCTAATAAAACTAAAACTATGTAAAATAGAATTGCATGTAAAACAAAAAAATAGTTATTCAGAAGCCTATCAACAAAAGAGTTCTTATTCTTCAGGGCTTTATTAACTTTTCATAATGATGCACGTTTAACTCCACCAGGTGTCTTATATAGTAGTTATTACATTCAACTTGATCTAGCACTTCCCCTATTCTATTGTCCCAGTCTTCCTTTTGTTGTAGGTTACAACTTCCAGTTGCTACAGGCTACAATTCCTTTTTGAGCTGCAAGAGGTTAATCCACAAAACATATACACAAAGCTAACTACCATAATTAAACATAGAATATGATCCATATTTCACACATACTCACATATAAACTATGCAATGCTACTATATTATAACCATATTTCCATCACTATGATTTAGGTCCAAGGTTGTATAATAAACATGAAAAGATAGCATAGAATAGGAGTATTGTCTGAAAGGATTCGATAATAGTGTCAAAGTATGCATAAAAAAATAGAAAATAGGCTAATAATCAAACTCATCATTCCCCCCAACTATACTTTTGCTTGTCCTCAAGCAAAACACTAGGGGTAGAAATTATATTGTAGGGTGATCTCCCTGAGGTCCATAACAACATCAACTCCCTTGATCTACTTTAAGTAAAAACCTCTATAAGTTGCAAGTTGCCTCATTCTGATGATCCCAACTTTCTCACACTCCTTGCCTTTTTCCCCGGTCCAATATGGAACTTGGATAGAGTAGCATAGTTGGGTGAAATGTGAGTGGTGCCTAGTGAATTCCTATTTCAGTACCAATTTACATGTATTTGTGTACCCTTTCAAGCATAGTGGTAAAATTGTACATTAAGTGAGGTTCCTTTCTCTGTAACTCTGGTGTCAAGGTGTTCCATCTGCTTTGTATATGACTATAACATTGTTGATCCAAGCCCTCAACTAATGTTGCATTCTTTTGTAATCCTCTGTCCTTAGTTTCATAATTTTTCTTCCTACACCTTTATGTTCCAGGAGTTTCAACCATTCATCTATAACTATATCAGGGTCTTTAGATTCTTTTCTTATGGGGAGAACAACTAATTTCTCCCTCTCCTCATATTCTTCCATTATTTCTCCCCTAAATTGTTCATTCTTGTAATAAGATGCTAGTGTCCTCACCTGGAGATCCCCTACAAATATCAAAGGATTCCACTCTGTTTCTTCTGGCACAACATAGTTGTGTAAATAGTATTCAAACAATTGATCCTACTCCTCTAGTGTAGAATTAGAAAAAACACTAAGAAACTCAAATTGTCTGCTCATTCCAACTGATTGGTTGCTGATTAGCCTACTAAACTAAAAACTAAGACATTTTTCCTATAGAAATAATGCATATGTCCTTGCTGGAGGCCTGCATCTTATGATTTGTGTAGCTTTATCTGCCACTTCTTCCAATCTAACAACTAATTTTCTTAGCTCAATCTATTTCCCTTCCAACACCTTAGCATGTTCTTCAATCAAGATTTATTTTTCTTTCTTCCACTTTTCTTTCTCTTGTGCAAACTCATCAATCACCCTCAATAGCTGATAACCAAGTGACAAGGTTGTATGGTGAATTGGAGTTCTTATGGGAGGAGGTCTCTTATTTGGTACTACAAGTTCTCCATCCCTTGTCTTAGTAATGACCAATCGTGCCAATAAATAAAGTTTAGTAGAATGGCCATATGTTTGAAATTTTTCTTCCAATTCGTATATTTATGTTCCTCTTT
>VDFB02049505.1:113939-164999 GCA_007258455.2 Sequoia sempervirens | reverse complement strand
AAGGATGCATGATGTGTAGGAAAGTGAGGGATGAAATAGTGAAATTCACAATGATAAATGATGTGACAATTATATGTGATTGAGGTTACTTTAGAGTTCTTGATTTGTCATTGAAATCACAATATGCCAAGTGTGCATTTTGTGGATGTGAAGGGTGGGAAATTCTTTGATATTTTATTAAATGGAGGATGAAAATGTCTTTTTATTAATGGGAGAGTAGGAACTACATGAAACGTTTTTATTTGAGACAATATTTGGGTCACAAAGTGATCCAAAAGGTGTATATCAAGATTTATTCCAAAGGACATAACCACCTACCCCTAATATGAAATAATGATGTAAAACCAAATATGATGTTGCCTCTAATCAAGCTAAAAAATTGATTGATTAATGATGATAATAATCATAGCATTATCGAGGATAAGAAAACTATAGTGATTACGTATGATATATCATGTTGATAACATTGTTGATGATAAGAATAATATGTAATTAGGAGTGATATATCATGTTGATAACAATGTTGAGGATAAGAAAAATGTCAAGCTTGGGAATAATATATCCTTGATGATGATAGTTTGAGTAAAGTGGATCAAAGGTTACAACCAAGGGATGTTTTTGGAGGGTGCACTAAATTTGTAACATGCCCATTGTTCCGATCCAAATTTTTTTCTATGTTTTACCACAAGTGAAATAATTCATGATGTCATCACATAGCAATAATTTTTTTCTCATTTCATTCAACAAAATGTTACAATATTTCCAAAGAAATGATTTTGTAAACAAGATACAAAATACATTTTCCATATTTTCATAGAAATAGATACAAGATACATACCTAGCTCATCTGAGCTCCATTGGCACTAGAAATACAAATGATCTAGGAATTCCCCTTTCAAATCTTGGCTCGCCAACTGAGAGGAGAAGCATCAGTCAAGTGATTTTCCACCATCCATGGAATTACTATGCTCCCCCACACATCTACCACATATGGTAAGATGGCCCTACCCTTCAATGAAGAGTTTGGTTTGGAAAACTCAAAATTCTAGCCAATCTTGAGTTGGTGTTGTGTTCTACATAACTAGAACTTTACCATACATTGTCTCTGTTCTATGTGTATGGCAATCCTAGACTAGTATGCTCTAAGGTAACACAATGAACTGACAGTATAACTAGTGGCGAATTACACCACTTTGGCTGAAGTATTAATCACTCGGTACTTCAAGTGGACATCACACGCTCACCCACCATTCTAGATTGATTTGTAATGACCATTATATTCTATGCATAGGCAATTCCCTCTGTTGGGTAATCTTTAACCCTAGGAACAACCTATATACACTAAGTTCACTATGACTCATCTAATAGGTAAAACGTGTTTTCATAACCTACCAATTCAAATCTAGCTTTAGCTATATAGAATCCACTCCATTGAAGTACTTAATACTATATATAAGCTATTCCATTTATTGGGTTATTCTAACCCAAGGATTAACCTATGAACTCCTCATGGTTCTAACTTAGGAATATCTTCGTAACAAATAACTTCATAATCTTAAGTATAGCTACATAAGCTTTATTTTATCATAGAATAAATACTCATCATTAAATGAATCCAATTTGGAATATATCACATCAATAAATGATTCAAAAGTATATATCCTTGTCAATAAATGACCTTAGTTCAAAGGTATGACCTCAACAATAAATGGCCTCAATCAAAAGCATAATCGTATCAATAAAATGTTATTCAAAAAGTAGATTCACTTCAACAATATGAATTTATGTCAAGAGTATAAAACAAAAAACTTGGTAGGGTAATCCCACCTATGGATCCAATCAAATAGTATTCACAAATTCAAGTGATCAACTTAATCACATAGGTTAACCTCATCCTTAGTGTACCCTAATTCTAGGATAATTGTAGCAATCAATGATCAATATGATCACGTAGGTTATTCTCATCCTATGTGCTTAAAACAAAGATCAAATAATCAACCCAACCAAGTAGGTTATTCTCAACCTAGGGTTTCAATCTAGAATCAATTAAAGCAATGATCTAACGATCATTCTAGCATAGACTAACAATAAGGTTCACATGATGTCACATCCTATCAACAATGACACATATTTCAAACCATCACTATCGTTGTGTTGCTAGCCTTATCATTTCTAAGGTTTTCCTAGAATTTAAGCTAACAAATTCAAGTTATTCCCCCCCAAGATATTGATGTAATCCATTTCTCTCATTTCAATATACTTATAGTATAGCCTAATTACGTAAAGACCATATAAAAACACATCATATAAAATCCCATAAAGGGTATATAAAAGCTTTAACTATATAGGTTCCATCAAAGAAAGAAGTATCCAAGATCATTCAAACATAATCAAGCAAATCACAAAATCATTCCAAAGTCAATCAAAGCATATAAGTAAGATTCAACATGCTTCTAAGTACACAACTCCAAATTGATCTAGCTGGTTTCCAATCCTAGCCTCCTCAAATCAGCTTGTCTCTTGGCAACAAATCACTTCCACTTTTCCCAAATACCCACACAAAATCTCCCACTAAAAATCTTGCAAAATCTCTCTCTAACTCTCTCACAAAACTCAGAAGAACAGAGCAACTCTCAAAAAATAACAACAAAATGTAGATATGTGTCCCTTTGAGGTAAGGAATGCCTCTATTTATACACAAAAATCAACATCTATAGGCTAGAAATAGGGTAATAGAATCGACACTTCTCAGTTCAATTGATTCGACTCAACATGGTAAATAAAAGGTGGTAGATTACAACTTAAGACTTAGCAAATTTGCACAAGTTGCTTCTATCATGGACAACAAGAACATTATTCAAAAATGCAAGGTAATCTAACTTGTAGGTAGACTCTTTCTATGCCAACTTCTACTTAACTAATTCTCCCATTCAATTTGACTTCCACTGCTGGACAAAGCTCTCAAAATGGACTTCTAAAGGAAAGCAATTATTCATAACTTGGCGCCACATAAACCTCATGTGTGTTATTTTGGTGTTTTAGATAAAAGACCAAGTCAAAGCTTTTAAATGTGTTTCAAACTATCTTGTGCTTCGAGATGATGTTCATATAACCAAATAATTTTCCAAAACACATTACATTCCAAGTATAATAAAAGTAAAGGATGCATAGATCAAGATCCTTCCATAAATGCTCAAAAGGAAAAATTTAGTAATAAATTTCATTCCATGTATGCGAAAGAAGTAAATTGCATTAACAAAAAAGATCTTTGCAATGATACATATGTAAATGCCATTTGCATATCAACGAGTTTCCATAAATTGACTCATGTTTCAATTACATCACTAATTCTCAATCAATACATCTATTTCAATGTTACATCAAAACTTTCATTTCAATACATCTATTTCAATGTTACAATACAAAATTTCAATTAGAGTTACATTTACAAGTGGGATTTACAAGCCATTCAAAATAATACATGAATACATTTATAGCATGTGAACCTCTAAACCTCAACCGTTGTGACACCAGTGTTCTTCTTGCAAGCTGGGGCCAAGAGTGTGATTAAGGCACCTTTTCTGCCCAACCACGAAGTACAAGACTTCCCCAGGTTTCTTCCTAACTCAAAGAAATCCCCGGCCCTACATGAGGAGCCTAGCAACCTAAAACAACAAGGCAGGAGGGAACTCTCGATGCAAGCCTAATACCTATATGCATTCCTAACAAGAGAATCGCATATTTCTTGCAAATAGGAGGTGGTAGAGACCTATATACATTTAGTTCTAGGCTTTTAATTCCATCTATTTCAATGGTGCATGTGCTTGGCCAAGCATAAATACAAACAAATGATAGTTTTAGAAAAGGTAAAACTACCGTCTCTATGGGTCCACCTTCGGCTTCTTGTCCCGAATTTTTCTCTAAATACAATGAATAATGCATTTTCCATCTAAGTTCTCATTCAATTTTACACATCTCTAATTCCAAAGAAATTCCATCATTTTCCAATGTTCACACAAAGATTATCAATATATCTTTTCATACATACACTCAATATGAGAGATTTTTCTATATGTATTTCTATTGATAGTTACTATGCAATTTAAAATCAATCCAAGTTCTTTTTTCTAAAATAGTGATTTTGATAGATTCAGAAAAAGAATACTAGTCTCTTCAACTTTATAAATATGAAGTAAAATCATTGCACATAGATTACTTTCCTATTGAACAGGAATATGTCTACAATTTTATGAAAAAGAATTATAAGTTAAGTTTTAAATAAAAGAAAGCAATTTCATACATGTTTAATCATAGAGTTACAAAAATCAGGTTGGCAATCTAATCTCTCTCCCAATAGTGAAAATAAAAAGCTATCAACAATAACAAATTGAAGTGTAATAATATTTTAAATACAACCCTTGTGTTTTATGTTCAGAAAATTCACTAGTTTTTAAAGCATTTTCTGTAGAATATGTTTGCTAACTGAAGAGTTTATGTATAGCTTCTTGTACATTCTTCTCACCGAGTTTTACAATGATGTATGGTAATACATTCAATGCACCATTATTCAGGTACTAAAATGGTTCAAGAAAGGAAAAGCAATCATAAATACCAGATTTGTATATGAATACAAGTTTCCTACTATACACAGAGTTGTTTGTGTATTTATTTTGCATCTCTTCTAAGTTTTAACTTTTAGATAAATAAGCTCAACATTCAGATTTGAATAGGTATTTATTATGCATGTATATATATATATATAATAATTTTACAAAGAACATCTTTGTGAACATTTTCACTATGCTGAGTTCTGTACTTTACCAAAGACAATGAAGTTTTACGGTAGCGAGGAGAAACAAATGTGGGTGTGTATGTATATATATATATACACATATATATATCTAATATCTTTATATATATATATATATATATTTATATGTTTTATGAGATAGTGTTAATACATACAATTTCCATTGCAAAGTTTAAAAATAAATATGTCTAGGTTCATGCGTGTGGTTGAAGTGGCAGCCTCTCCCCAAAGGGAAAGTTGCTTGTGAGGCGGCCTCCTCCACAGAACCGTAAGCCTATGGAGGGCGTTGTCCCTCCGCAGTGCAACCTTCCTCTGAAAGGGAGGGGTTAATCCCCACTCCACTATAATTTGCTTTAAAAAAAAACAATAAGCTTCTATGATTTCATACAGTCTACTATTCCATAACTTTAAATAGAAATTTTATGTGTATATATTTATAATATATATATATATGCACAAAGGAATTATGTGTGTATATATATATGTTTTCAGAAATACTGTGAAATGAATGGCAATCTGGGACAAAATTATAAACCACGGTTTGCAAAGGAGGAAAGCCCCAATCTGGAAGTGGAGAGGTATGCAATTTCTTTCAATGCATACAAAAGAATGACAAGATTTTCACAGTTTTGCAAACAATTTCAAACACTTGGCATCCAAATTCTTCAGAAGTATTTACATATTTCAAACAAGATTTACGGAAAAAGAATGGAAAACCTGGATATTTCGCTTCCAGTTGTAGTTGCTCTCCAGACAAATTCTTCTCTTTGCCTCCTCTTGAACTGGTTTTCTAAAAAAAATCTTCTTCCTCTCCCCTTTCCTATAGCTTCACTAATTCTTCATTTTCCTACTATTTCCCAAAGATTCATTCTAAAACCTCTCATTTTGATAAATTGAACATTTTCTTGGCAACCATTAGAGCAAAATTGCAGAGCTTATTTTCAAGAATGATTTCAAGAACTGTTGCTTCTCTCGGGAAGTTTTTTTCCTTTTAATAATATTTCACTTTTCCATTTCCTGCCCTAATCTTGAAATGAATTTTTAAAAAATTAAATTAAAATATATAACTTTGTGTTTTTACATTTCATATTCATAAATAAGAGATATGTAAAAATAATCCACAATTACTGTTGCACATAGGAAAACCTTTCGAAAATACTCACCCAAGGCTAAGTTCAAAATAAATATTTATCTAACATTTGAATAGATGTCAATTAATTCAAAATAAGTATTTATCTAACATTTAAACTCTACATCCTAGTTGTAGTGGATAAATTATTCTAAGGTATCCCATTTCATTCCTAGGAACCTCAAGGATGGTTTAATGGCTTTGGCAAGGAAATTTTTACAGGAAATCTTCTGACTGCATGGAGTGCTAGAAGTGATCATTTCAGATCGTGACACTCAGATGACTTCTAGATTTTGGACTACTCCGAATTCTTCCCTAGGAACTAAATTAAATTTCAATTCAACATATCATGCTCAGACCGATGGTCAGTCAGAGAGGGTGAACCAGATTGTGGAGGATCTCCTTCGAATGTATTGTATGGAGCAACAACACAAATGGGAGGAGTATTTTCCTTTGGTAGAGTTTTCTTACAACTCCTACCATGCCTCTTTTGGTATGGCACCATTCGAGGCTCTATATGGACGTAAATGCTGAACACCCATCAATTGGGACAGGGTAGAGGACATGATTGTGATTGGTCCTGAAATGTTGAGGGAAATGGAAGAACATATGAAGCTTATCAAAGGAAAGCTAAAGCAAGCTTCAGATTGACAAAAGAGTCTTGCAGATAAGAATAGAACTTTCAGAAAATTCTCTGTAGGAGACAAGGTCTTTTTGAGAGTTTGGCCGCATAAGAGTTCAATCTCTTTTGGAAAGAACTCTAAGCTTTCCCCTAGGTTTGTTGGGCCTTTTGATGTCTTGGAGGTGATTAATCCGGTTGCTTATAGGCTTGCTCTACCACCAACTCTATCCCGGATCCATAATGTTTTTCATGTCCCGGTGCTTAATCCCTATCATCTAGATGTAGCTCATATTCTTGACTAGCATGCGTTGTAGGTATAGGACCTAGGAGTGATGAGAGTGGAGCCCATCAGGACACTACAAGAGTGCAACGTTAAGTTGTGGAATTGGAATATTATGTAGTATAGGGTCTAGTGGGACCAATATTCAGTGGATAATGCCACCTGGGAGAATGCCAAGGACATTGACAAAGCTTTTCCTCACTTGAGATCTTAGCATGTTTTTATTTTCTTGCATTTAGAGACTTATGATATACTGATGTTTTAATTTTTGTTGTGTGGATTTGTAATAAGACATCGAGACAATGTCTCTTCCTAGTAGGGAAGGATGTCACGTCTCAGACCCTGATGTAGGTTGCTTTTGGTTTTGTGTGGATTTATTATATGATCTGATGAGTGTGGTAGAGTAATAATGAATATTATGGTGTTTTGGTGTGGTGATATATGAAAGTTTTTACTTAAATTATGAAAATTTGAATAATATTGAATGTGTTTTACTTTGAAGATGAAGCAAAATAGAGTAGAAATATTTGAATTTATGTATTATATTGCTTGATTTATATCTTTATGTGATACTAATTCAGTTATTGTTGTGTGCCTGAGTGCACTTGAGATGTAGGAGGTCAAAGACCAAGGGTATGATTAAGGAGAGGAGGTTAGCTTCTTGACAGGACAAAGTAGGATGTCCTCTCGATCACACACACGAGCACTTAGATTCATGTAGATTGCATTTAGGAATGTCAATTTTAGTGTGTTTGTTTTGAATTATTTGCAAATTAAATAACAATTAGTAAATAAAATAAATGATGAAATGAAAGCATGATAAAGTAAAGGAATTAATTTTAATTATTATTTAACTTTGGTTTTAAATGATTATCATGATATAAATCTAAGTGAGAATCCTACTTTCTTTAACTTGTGTTAAATTTTTTGTGATAATAAAATTAAATAATAATTAATTAACATTTATTTAAATGTTAGATAAATACTTATTTTGAATTAATTGACATTTATTCAAATGTTGAAATAATTATTTATCTAGCATTTAAATAATTTCCAATTAATTATTATTTTATTTTATTATCACAAAAACATAAGTTAAAGAAAATAGGATTCTCACTTAAATTTATATCATGATAATCATTTAAAAACCAAGTTAAATTATAACTAAAATTAATTCCTTTACTTTATCATGCTTTCTTTTCATCATTTATTTAATTTTATAGTGTATTATTTAATTGCAAATAATTCAAAACAAGCTGCTTGTAAAATTGACATTCTAATGTCTATGAATCGAGTGCTTGTCTGTGTCCGAGAGGAATTCTGCTTATCTCGAAACTAACCCCTCTCATAATCACACCATTGATCTTAGGCCTCTTACAGCTCAGGGGTACACTCAGGGCTTACCTGGCAACAACAGTGTCACATAAAGATATAAATCGACAATATAATGCGATATTTCAACTTCTATTTCCTCTTAGGTAAAACACATTCAATACTATTCAACTTTTCATGGTCTTTCATGCTTCTGTCTTCGTGATACCACCACCACATCAAATCATATAAAAATCACACGGAATAAAAATAACATCGAACAGACGTGACATATCTTCAATACTTTTGACTATGTCTTGCAATCATTTCCATGCGCCTTAGTTTATGCACTACCCATGCTTCATACTATGCGTTTGAATAAACATTCCAACAACAACTTTTAAGCATTATTACTAATGTTTGAGCTGCATTTGGATTCCTATACTATGCGCCTTATGTGTTGGTATAAAAAGCCTACTCTTAATCCCTTTTATACGCAACATATGAGTCTTCCTTTTTAAGTGTTGTTCTCAACATTTAGACCCTTCTCTAGTGAATGACTTCAACTCACTCATTCACCATGTGCTGGATTCTTAACTCATACCTACGTTTAATACTTATAATATGCTATATTATATGGTAAATGACTTTAAAAAATCCCACACAATATATGTGCATATGAATGCTTTTACATATATAACTTTTTTTTAACATAATTATTATATATACATATATATAATATATATATAACTTTTAAATTATATATATATATATATATATATATTTCATTTGACATTTGCGTATGTAATATAACATCTATCACATATTATATATATATAGTAATAGATATATATAATCGTTTATCTTAGTCATCATTTATCAATCGCACAAATATATATATTTAACGCTTATATATTTATATATATAAGTTTGAATATACAAACAAAAACTTACTTTCTACATGAAGACATAACCACATACTTCAAGACAAAACAATCAAAGATTAAAATCACAACCATTCAAATATATATAAATATATAAATATATATATATAATGTATACTAATATATAAGTATATTCATTTACTTGAACGTAGAAATATACTTATACATTAATATATGTATATTTTAATATACATATATCATTACTTTAATATCCAAACTCAAACACATATACACATGTACTTAATCATTTATAAGTTCTCAAGCTTAATCACAACCTTATCAAAAAGACTTTTTAACATCTTAACCCTAATGGACAAAACTATCACAAGGGAATCATAACCAATAACCCTTATCTCCCTATCAACCAAAGGAAATCAAAGATCAAAAACCAAAACCATAAGTCATCCCAAAACTATGAATGAAGGTACTTACCCGATTTATGGACTAACCCAACTCAAGTTGACCAAATTAGAATGTGAGTGTGTGTGATAGCTCAGTTAGGCTCATTAAGGGTTATTGGACCAAACTCTTCTTTTGAGTGATACTTCCCCTCCCTTCTGGAGGCGTGAACCCATACCTGCATCCAACTTAATACATTGCATAGGTAGTTAGACGTTCACATGAAATCCACTTGTATCATCAAAGCATTAACATATTCAAATTGCAATTCAAATTTATTTCATTGTACTTCATCAATAAAAATATAATTACTCCTTCAAAGCAATAAAATATTAATACCTATTTTAGTATTTCATTCATTTATCAAACATATCAAATTATTTACATTCATCATCCTTTTTACCCGTGAATGTAAAAGTAACTTGGTAGTAAAGAAACATCGTGTAACAAAATTATTGAGCAAGATTGCATGGATTAAGATTATTGATGTTTTGATGGACTATTATTAGGATTATTTAGAGTGCACGAGAGATTTAAAATAGGTAGACTGGATTAGATGGCTAAGGAATGTTTGGATTGCTTATGATTGAAACTTTAGAACCAATGAAAAGGGAGAACCAAGTCTAGTGATAAGGATGAAAGGATGTGGGATAAGAGATAGGAAGATTAGTGAGTGGAAGATGAGGGATGTGAAGGATTATTGTTCTCAATTATTTTGGATAAAATTATTGGGAAGAAGATAGGAAGAATTAGATGTAAATTAGGATAATATCTAAGGAATATGGCACACAGGAATAACATACTCCATTCTAGATCTATGACACTACATATATATAGTTTCAAGAGGGATGAATTGAGAGAAATAATTATATAAGGTTTGTATTGTCCAAAGCATGCTCTAATATGATGGCCTTGTCCTTATCAAGATCAATAGCAATAAGAATGGATTGGTTATGATGTGATGGATAGTTAGATAGGAGGATGTGGATAAGATGGAAGGATGGTATGCAAATATAATGGATAGATAAATAGGATAGAGTAAATGAGATAGGAGAATATGGATAGGGTGGAAGAAGTTTGCACTCAAGTGTATAGTTCTCATAGATAGGGGATTTATGCATGACACCTATTTACTAGGTTTTCATCATGGTACTTTCCCAAGGCTCCATAAAAAGTGGTTTTCACTATTGGACATATTATTTCTCTTTACTTTTTTTTCTATTTTTATTTTTATTTAAAAAAAAATTATGAATTTTTTCTTTTGAGTGAAGGATGCAATGGGAAAGAGCATATATAGAGGATATAAGGAATCAAGAATCTATTTTTATGAAGATGATATTCCTTGTTTAAGAATTAGTGTTAAGGACTCAAAGATGCTAGAAGATGCTACTAAGGGAAACAACACAAACAAATGAAGGATGAATAGTGATTTATGCAAAGGCATGGATCAAAAGAGTGTAATATATGGGATATTGGATTGGATGTTGAAGGATGGATGAATGGAAGGAGGGGATGGCATGAGAAAATTTCATGGGATTAGAGGGAGCTAGGACCGACCATTGCACACACCATGGTAGATGGTGGAATTTTGGACTAGGATCTATGTTATATGTTGATATTTGGACAAGGGAGTTTGGATGACTAATTTTGAGATGTATGGACCCAATTTAGATTAAGGGAATGAAAGATTGAGAATTATTGATTTGGTTATGTAGGGGCCCAAAATAGATTGAGACTTTGGAAGATGGGGATGCTTAGATTTAGGGGGAAGAATGTGAGATGGGGATGATAGATAGGCATGTTTGGATTGAGGGACAAAAGTAACTATTAGAGAAAAAAATGGATGTGCTTTTTGGATGTATTATTTTTTTCTTAGGGATCCATATTGTTTTATTTTATTTTATTTTATTTTTACTTTGGAATTCACATTATTTTGGTGTTTTCCTTTTACTTGATGGGCCTTTGTAGCTTGTTCAGTTTTGATAAGATTGAATTTGGTTCTGATTTTTGTTTACATGTTGATGCATGGGGACATGGTGATCCTTTGATTTGCACATAATTTTTTCTTTATATGTTTTGGCATTCAAATTACTTCCAAAAGTGAAGGTATGGTACCATGGGGAGAGATTATCTTAACATCCTATGAGTTAGGTGATGACTTTATCATGTTAGAACAAGTCCAATGATTTATTCATGTATTAGTCCTAATTAATGATTTTAGGTGATGGATGGGTAAGGTTGATGAAAGGATTAGTGGTGGAAATGATATGAGTGATGGGGTGATGGGTTCAATGAACAAATTAAAAGCAATTTTTTTTTATTACTAATAATAGAGGTGTTATCAATTTCTTTATATTGGAACTTATAGTCAAGGCCTTGAAATATTGATACATTTTTTAATTTCTATGGGTTATGAGATACCTTGCTTATGAAGGCCTAGTCCTTTGACATGATAATGCATCTTGTGAAAAATGTGATTGCTGATGGGATATTGGTTGCTTTGGAAGCAAGATATGAATCCATTATTGGATGGGTAAGGAGTTATGGTGGTTATAGTTTCCTTAATAGTGAGAAAAAAAGATTAGATGAAGGTGGAGTAACCAAGGTGATAGGATATTAATTTGGGAATAGGTTCGATGTGAGTAATTGTATCTAGAGATGATAGGAGATCTTGAGGAGGATTTGGCTCTTGAGGTACTAGGGGATCATGAGGTGGATTAGTAGGGACATTTGGCTCTTGAGATAGTAAGGGATCATTAGGTGGATCAATAAGGATATTTGGAAAGCTTGAAGTAGTAAGGGATCATGAGGTGGATCAGTGGGTATGTTTGGCTCATGAGATAGTAGGGGATCATGAGGTAGATCAGGGTGATCCCACAATATTGGTTTACAATTTTTAGCCAAACTAGACATTGAACTAATTTTTTTTAACTAAATCTTCACTTTCGGGCACCTATAGCTGCTAAACCATGAGGAATTTGAAGATGATGCGAACTAGTGATTTGTCACATTTTTTCTGTAGATTCTAAATATATATTTTATTTATTTTTGAATCAGATTGCATTTCTTTTCCATCTCCTTCAAAAACTAGTTTTTATCAGTAAACACCATTTTTAAGGAGTGATGCTCACCGTAAACAACATAACTTTTTTTCTATGAAGGATAAAATTCTATTTTTTTCATATTTAGCTTTGTAACTATGATATCTAACAAGTTAATTTGGTTTCATAGCGTTTTATTGACTATTTTTTTCTTAATCAAGTTTTGAAGTCAAACCAATTACAATTTAGACATAGGCAGACTGTAAACAATATAATTTTTTTTGTGTGTATCAAATTTTTTTTTCTTCTTTTAACTAGATCAAGGACATCAATACCTAGCCTGAACATATATTTTTTAGATTTTTTTGATAATCTACTATTTTCACATGCGCATAGACAAATTTTGATTTTGCAGAAAAGCCTATGTTTAATTATTAAACTGCAAAATATATATAATAAACGAAGAGGATGAAATTATATTCGGATGGATAGCTCATTCGAGGACTACCATCATCCAAATAACCGTGGAAGTTTCCCTCCATTTTCATCCCTCAACCCACAGCTTCAAAAGACAATTTTGTAGAAATTTGGTAAGAAGGGGAAGGGGAATAGGCTTAACTCAACCCCTGAACTTTAGATTTAAGGGGGTTCGAGCGAACCCCCCTTTTTTCAAAATTTCCCTTTTATTTCCATTCTGGAAAACATGCAAAAAGTGGGTCCCATCATTAAAGAGGGTTTGCTCGAAGGGGGGTTCAAGTGAACCCCTTTTGGGTTAGAGTGAACCCCCCCTTTGTACGAACCCCCCAAAACCCAAAATTTTCTTCATGGGGGCATTTTTGCAATTTTCCTTCCTCAACGGAATTGTAAACCAATTTTGTGGGATCACCCATCAATATGTACATTTGGCTCTTGAGATAATAGGAGATCATGAAATTGATTTTTATAGATGTTTGGCTTGTGCAATAGTAGGGGATCATGAGACAAATCAATAGGGACTTTGGCTCTTGAGATAGTATGGGATCATGAGGTGGATTAGTAGAGATGCTTGGATCTTGAGATGGTAGGAGATTATGAGGTGGATCAATAGGGACATTTGTCTCTTGATATAGTAGGGGATCATGAGGTTGATTAGTAGAGATGCTTAGATCTTGAGATGGTAGAAGATCATGAGGTGAAATAGTAGGATTATAAATTAGCTATTGAGATAGTAGGGGACCATGTGGAGGACTAGTAGAGATTCTTGGATCTTGAGATGGTAGGAGATCATAAGGAAAATTAGTAAGAATGCTTGAATCTTGATTTAGGTAGGACACATTTAGACATGCTTTAAAGCAAGTGCTTAACACACATGAATGGAGTAATTATATTTTTAATTAATTTTTTAATGCATATTTATTTTATTTCAATTTCTTGCATTCAATGTGACCTAATCTACTATATCATAACTATTAATAAATAATTAAGCTAACATATCTCTAACATAATTTCACTATCAAAAATTCCATTACACCTTCTAATAGTGCAAACATTAGTAAAACAAAGAAGACAAGGAAGCCATTATACTTGAGAAAAGGAAAAAATGTTGTTGTGTGTTCACAAAAATCAACAAAGCCATAAAGAATATTGACATAAGAACACTTGGGATCATACACTAGCTAATTGAGGTTGACATATTATGATCAAGACTCACTCTAAAATCAAGAAAATCTAGTAGATTTTGATGAAAGGGGCAAGATAGACACCAAGCTATTGCTGCAAATCCTAAAAAAAAACAAGAAAAGAATAGAAGAACAAAGAGAATGGAAGCAAGAATTGTCTCATAATTTCATTGATAAATTTCCCACAACATTACAATCATATTTTATATATATATATTTTTTTGATGAAAACCACTGAAATAAAACACATGCTACAACCATATAATCTGCTCAAAGTCATCTAAAATTAGATTTCAATTTGCAAAATAACAACCTACAATCTCCTTCCTTCATTCTTCAACCTACAATCAATAATCTTCTAGCAATTTTTCAAGAAAACTCCATTGCTTTCAACCAATGGATTCCAAAACTTATTGCTACTGCAAATATCATTCAGAACCTCTAAATAACATCATAAACATTCAAATAACATTAAACACTCAATATCTATGCCCTCATGCTTTCAACCCGCAAACCTGCAAGTTACAACAAACTCCCAAAATTTGCAATAAAAAATGCATTTCATTTGCATAACATGGTTACATATTATTTCAACCTTATGAGCTGATTACAACTTCTCAATAAATGGACATATGTAGCTGTAATTTCATCTTTAAAACCTGCAACAAACAAAGGAATTCATCCCCCCCTTCCAAAGGCTACAACCAACCCTTCAAATCTTCTCAAAAATCTCCATAAAACAATGATTTTCCACACCAAAAACCACCCCCACCAGAATGTCATGACCCCATTTTGAAATATCCCATATTAGCCAAATTAAAATCAATTAAATGCCCCAATAAAACTTCCTTCAAATCCACTTCTTAGCATTTTCTAAGTTTGGAAGACAACTTGTTCTCCCACTCCTAAAAAATAGGGACCCATTTAGAAATGAAACTACCAATTCAACTTGGGTGCCCATATTCTTTTGCATCTTTTAAGGAGTAATCAATGAGTTAACAAATGTTGTAACTCCCAAAAATCCACTCCCAAATTTTCCCAAAAAAAAGACTTTTCAAAAAGTGACAAGGATATGAATGCCACCCAGAAAAACCCAACACACCAAAATTACAAAATTGAGGCCAATATTAAATTACAACATTTTTGCCTAATATTCCATTTTATTTGACCTTTATTTTAATTTATTTCATCAAATCATAATCAAACAACTTAAAGAAAATTAAAATTAAAATTACTTGATGTCGATTGCCAATTTGCCAAGGATGCTCCTGCATCAGACACCCAAGGTAATTTGAAATGTTTCATGAGTAAAACTCATAAACATTTGTAGATGCTATGCTTATCTTGAATCCATTTCTCTGTCTTATCTTCCTTATTATTCTTTATGTTCTTTCCCTGCAATTTGCTATCTCTTCCATCTTTTATTCTTCCCTTTCTTCTATTTCTTTTCACATAGTTCATCTCCCACCAATATACACTATTAAGTTCTAGAAAATCATAAAATTTGGTTTCCTCTTCTCCAGTAAAATAATCAAATTCATTTATTACCTCCTTTGTTATTGCTGCAACAATTTGTTCATCATCAACCTTGATTCGGTCTTTATGTTCTTCTTTTCCCATGTTTCCCAAAAGATAGTTTTCAGCTACAAATTTTTTATCTTCTGTATTCACATCAATGTTAGTAACATAATCAAAAGATTCATATTTTCTATTTTGCAACAAACTATCAGTCATACTAATCTTTGTATCAAACAAGAGGTCATCAATTGATGCAAAGGGAAGTTCACCAATCAACTCAACATTCACTTTTTCATCTGCTTCCTTACTTTCATCTGTAATATCTTCATCTACCAATGCATTCTTTGCTACAATTTTCTCTTCTACATAAATCTTATCATGCTTGATTAAATCAATTTCAACATCATTTTCACAAAAAAATAGATTTTACCTCTTCTTTCTTCTCAGCTACAACCATCTCCTCCATCCCCTTATCACATTCATTAGTCACTTTCCCTTCAAAGAAAATATCTATCTTCCTTATCTCCTCTTTGAGTAGGAGATCTTCTTCATCTTCACCAAATCCTTCATCAAATATAGGACCTTCAAAGTCCATCACATTAGCTTCTTCTTCCTCATTGACCTTATTTGCTACAACTTCTTTCATCTTATCTTTCATGCCTTCCAAAAGACATGTGTCCTCAGCTTCATATTCAAAAACTTCTTCCCACTCATCTTCTTCTTCTGCAGTGTCACATGTATGACACTCTGCTTCATCTTCTTTCTTCTTTGCATTCAAAATATTATTAGAATGATAAACAAAGTTACCATTACCTCTTATCCTTGCCTAATCTGCTTTCAAATCTTCCACTGCTTGCTTTAGCTCCTCAAATTCTCTCACCCTATCCTTCCTAAGTCTTTCTCTGATTTCCTCAAGTCTGTGAATCCACAAAAACCATCTAATGACAAAATTACTTTTCCTCTTCCTCTTTTCCATTTCAAGGCCTCACAGAGCCTCAACTACACAAATTTTCAAAACCCTTAGGTTCTTCACATGTAAACTGCCTCACATTCGACGATCTATTTACAAAATCTTCACTCTCAGGTCCTGGTGCAAACTGCCTCCAATTAGTGTTTCTACCTGCACTCTCAGGAACTCCCGTTTTGATACCATTGATAAAAGGGGAAAGATAGACACCAATCTATTACTGCAAATCCTCAAACAAAACATAAAGAAAAGAATAGAAGAACAAAGAGAATGGAAGCGAGAATTATCTCATAATTTCATTGATAAATTTCCCACAACATTACAATCATATTTTAGATTTATTTTTTTCTCATGAAAACCATTGAAATCAAATACATGTTACAACCATATAATCTACTCAAAGTCATCTAAAATCAGATTTCAATCTACAAAATAACAACCTACAATCTCCTTTCTTCATTCTTTAACCTACAATCAACAATCTTCTAGCAATTTTTTAAGAAAACTCCATTGATGGAACCAATGGATTCCAAAACTTATTGTTGTTACAAATATAATTCAGAACCTCTAAATAACATCATAAATATTCAAATAACATTAGACACTCAATATCTATGCCCTCATGCTTTCAACTTGCAAACTTGCAAATTACAACAATCTCCAGCAACAAACTCCCAAAATCTGCAATAAAAAATGCATTTCATTTGCATAACATGGTTACATATTATTTCAACCTTATGAGCTAATTATAGCTTCTCAATAAATGGATATATGTAGCTGTAATTTCATCTTCAAAACCTGCAACAAACAAAGGAATTCATCCCCCCTTCCAAATGCTACAACCAACCCTTCAAATCTTCCCAAAAATCTCCATAAAATAATGTTTTTCCACACCAAAAACCACCCCCACCAGAATGTCACGACCCCATTTTGAAATATCCCATATTAGCCAAATTAAAATCAATTAAATGCTCCAATAAAACTTCCTTCAAATCCACTTCTTAGCATTTTCTAAGTTTGGAAGACAACTTGCTCTCCCACTCCTAAAAAATAGGAACCCATTTAGAAATGAAACTGCCAACTCAACTTGGGTGCCCATATTCTTTTGCATCTTTTAATGAGTAATCAATGAGTTAACAAAGGTTGTAACTCCCAAAAATCCACTCCCAAACTTTTCCAAAAGAAATTTGACTTTTCAAAAAGTGACAAGGATAGGAATGCCACCTAGAAAAACCCAACACACCAAAATTACAAAATTGAGGCCAATATGAAATTACAACATTTTTGTCTAATATTCCATTTTATTTGGCCTTTATTTTAATTTATTTCATCAACTCATAATTAAACAACCTAAAGAAAATTAAAATTAAAATTACTTGATGTCGATTGCCAATTTGCCAAGGATGCTCCTGCATCAGATTTCTAATTCTTAAACCTTAGTCATCACTTGATATTAGACATGGGTTTGATTCTAGAGTGGTCCCTTTGGGAGCACATGGTGACTCCCCAACACTTCCAGGAACAGTTGTTAGACCAAAATATCTTCTATAAGAGAGAGAATGACAAGAAAGCTTGCTTCAACAATGCAAGATTGAATATTGGTTGAATATTGCAAATGTATATGAGAGACTTTGCTTATAAAGGCAAGGTAGAGAGATAGGATTAGACAAGATTATGACAAGTGTCTTACTCCTATAACACGGGACAACTAACAAACTAACTACCTAGGAATCAAGTAATACTAGCTAGATAAGATAAGTTCTAGAAAAGCCAACTAAGATTTTTAGAAATAATCTTTTATCTTAAGTAAACTTAACATGTGACTATGTCCCCTAATTACCTAGTGAGTAACTAGCACTTGTACCAATGAGGTGCAATACTTACATCGATAGGCAGTTCCTCCACATTATCCTGAAGAAAGAAAGTAAAAAAAAAGGGGTTTTCATTCAATAGAAGAAATTTTGAATCAACTTTACAAGGACAATTTGATTAATGAAATGGAAAAACCTTAAATTAGTAGGGAGAGAATGTAAGCCTCTAGAGGTTACAAACCTACTTTCAAATATTCTTGCAAGACGTTCAAATTTTTTCTTTGCATTTTTATGTTCCTCAATCTTTCTACTCTTGTTCACCCAATGATAAAATTTTTGATCAACCTTTTGACTTCTACTTAATTCTTTCCTCCCTCAGTCTTCAAAACATTAAAATGCTACTACTAAAATATTATGTTTTTAAAAATACTTGTAACATGCTTCTGAAAACAATAATAATTTGTATTATATCATAAACAAAAGGCAATGTCAATTAAAATACTTGTAACATGCTTCTCAGAATAATAATAATTTTTATTATATCATAAACAAAAGGCAATGTCAAGCATTACTCCAGAATATTGCTTATTGCATGGAACTCATGAAAACCATTGTTCTAAGGAAGATAAAGTTATATATCATGTATCAAATAATAGCAATGGAGATTCAGAGTATCATGGACTGAATGAAATAGAAAGAAAGTGAAGTAGCAGAGACTACTTTAAAGCAAGATGCAATGGAAAAGAACTATTACTTACTTTCCAATATTTTCTTCTAGCTTTGTTGTTGACAAGTTATGACCATCTGGTTCTCTTGGAATCATTTCTTCATTGTCCCTTTCCTTGTTCTTCTCTTTCTCCTTTGCATTATCACCACCCCTGGTTTCTGTCTGTTTAGATTTTCCTCCATCTTTACTTTCTTTATCCTTCGCTTGTGATCTCTCTTCCTTTTCTCTTTCTTTATCTCTGTTCGATTCTCTATCTCGATCTTAGTCTCTAGACCTCTCCTTTACTTTGTCCCTACCCTTGTCCCTATCTCTATCCCTAGTTCACTCCCTCTCTTTGTCTTTCTCCCTATCCCTATCCTTATCTCTTGATTTATCCCCATCCTTCTCTCACTCCTCCTTATCTCTATCTTTCTCCTTTTCACTTTCTTTTTCCCTTTCTCTATCCTTGCCCTTATCTCTCAGCTTATCCTTGTCTTTATCTCTCACCTCCTTATCCCTATCTTTCTCCTTTTCTCTTTCTTTCTCCCATTCTCTATCCCTATCCCTGTCTCTCAGTCTATCCCTTTCCTTCTCTCTCCCTTCCTTATCCCTATCTTTCTCCTTTTCTCTATCCTTTTCCCTTTCTCTATCCATGTCCTTGTATTTTTGTTTATCCTTATCCTTCTCTCTCCCTTCTCTATCTCTATCTTTCTCCTTCTCCCTTTCTCAATCATTCTCTCTGTCCCTCTCCTTTCTATCCCTTGGAATTTGTAGATCTCTATCAACTTCAATATTTTTGTTTCTCTCCTTTGTTCTCTCTTGTTTTCCTACCCTAACCGTATCCCTAATTAATTCCTAATTGAATCTTAACCCTTACCATAATTGTAACCCTAACCCTAATCCTAATTGAATTCTAACCCCAATCCTAAGCCTTACCCAAACTTTATCCTAGATCCCTTACCCTAATTGAACATCAATTGAACCCTAACCACCCTAATTGACTCTTAGTCCTAATTAAATCCTAACCCTCACACTAATTAATCATCTAAAACTGACCCTAACCCTTACACAAACCCTAACACTAATCTTGATTTGTAACTTCTAACTCTAACCCTAATATAAATCTAACCCTAGCTCTAATGCTAATTGAATGCAAACCCTTTAACCCTAGGATTTATATTAAAACCCTAACCCTAACCCTAACCCTATTAAAATTCAACCTTAATTAAGCTTAAACCCTAACTCTAAGCCTAACATATTGAATCTTAACCCTAATTGAACCCAAACCACAATCCAAACCCTAATTGAACCCTAAGGTCCCAATGCTAAACCCAAGCTTTATTTTAGAACCCTAACCCTAACTAAACCTTGACCTAACTTTAATCATAGTTATAACCCTAATTGGCCTTTAATTGAATCCTAATTGAAGCTTAATCCTAACTGATCCCTAACCCTAACCCTATCCCTAATTCAATCCTAATCCTAATTAATCCTTAACCCTAACCCTAATTGTCATCTTAATCTATCTTTAATCACCTAAACCCTCCAAGCTTTATCTTAGAATTTTTATTGAACCCTAACCTAATTTAATCCTAATCATATCCATTTCTCTCTCTCTCTATATATATATCCATCTCTCTCTAATATACACATATATCCTAATTTAATACATTTGTACCTCTCTCTATATATATCTCCCTCTCTCTCCCTCTCTATATAACTTCCTAAATCTTTCTATCCCTCCATAGATCTCCCTCTCTTTGTCTCCCCCTCTTTATATCTCTATTTCTCTCTCCCTCTCTCTCCATATCCATCATCTCTATCTCTATCTTCCTTTCTACCTCTCCCTATCTCTATCTCCTTACCCCTCTCAATATCTCTCCCTCACTCTCACACACACTCCCTATTTCTCCCTCCCTATATTTATCTCTCTATATATATCAGCTAATATTTTCAAAGTCTTGGCTTTGCAACATTGCCAAGCAGAACACTTGGCGAGGCGGCGGGGGGGCAGGGGGGCTTTTTTGATTCAAAATGAAAATTTGAAATTGAGCTGAATTTCCTGTTGTTCTATTGGTTGCATTATTATAGCCGCTTCTCTTGCAGACTTCTGATGGGTAACAGGAAGAATCTTCAGCACAATCAATATTCAGTTAGGCATATAATTATTTTATCCCCAAAAATATTTTTTATTTAAAAGTTTACATTTTAACTTTATAAAAGATAAATGTTTATTTTACACACTTTTTATTTTTTACTTATTAAGAAGTTTAATTAATAATTAATTTAAAAGATCATAAATACAACTTATTGTTCCATAAATTATCTTTCACCTCATGAAAATTAAAATTCTTATAGAGGTTCAACTCTTCTTTTCCCAGTTTTTACGGGGTACCATGTTTCTTATTTTGCTCTTTCTAATGATTTTCCCTTCAGCTATATGCGAATACCGATGGTCTACTTGCATTACTGATTCAAATTACACAGAGGGGAGTACATATTTCACAAACTTGAATCTATTAATGGATGATCTGTCTCGTAATTTTCCTCAAAATTTAGGGTTTAGCACGTCTTCTCGTGGCCAATCTCCCAATAAAGTCTATGGCCTGCTCCAGTGTATAGGTCATGTATCAGTTGTGAAATGCTCAGAGTGTTCAAGTGTAGAAAAAAGCAAGCTTCCAGAACTTTGCGAGAATGCGAATACTGATGGTCTACTTGCATTACTGATTCAAATTACACAGAGGGGAGTACATATTTCACAAACTTGAATCTATTAATGGATGATCTGTCTCGTAATTTTCCTCAAAATTCAGGGTTTAGCACATCTTGGCCAATCTCCCAATAAAGTCTATGGCCTACTCCAGTGTATCGGTCATGTATCAGTTGCGAAATGCTCAGAGTGTTCAAGTGCAGAAAAAAGCAAGCTTCCAGAACTTTGCGAGAATGCCATAGGCGGGGAAGTGTGGATGGATGATTGCTTCTTGCACTTTGATAAATCTGATTTCATTTCAACTCTAGATACCAACTTCCATGCGATTAAGAACGACCAGCTTGTCAAAAACAATGTGCAGGGTTTCGTGTCCACGACCTCTAGTCTTCTCTCCAATTTGTCTCGTCAAGCTCTCGGCCCTGCAAATAACGGATCTGCAATGGGATCAGCCAACTACTCAACTTCACACAAGGTGTACGCTCTAGTTCAGTGTTTGAGAGATTTATCAATGGAGGATTGTAAATCCTGTTTGTCTACAGCAAGGCAAGAGCTAAAAAAGTGTTGTTCTACAAATCAAGGAGTTCAGGCTATGTCAGGTAGCTGCACTGTGAGATACGAGGTGTATTCATTTTCTGACTCAGCTAACACAACTTCTTCAACATCAACGCCGAGTCCTGCACCCATAGCCTATGGTCGTGCTAAGGCAACTTCCCAGGCAAAATCAAGTTAGCATCTCTGACCGCTTATCTATGCTTTCTTCAAACAGTTCACGTGCCTTGTCTTTGCCATCGCACTTTAAAACGACGTGACAGGTACGTTTACTTCAAGAATGTCCAGTCTTTCCGGAATAGTCCGTGGGTTCCCACCGAGTTCCCGGAATAGTTTGTGGGGTCCTGCCGGCACTAACTGTAGGAAATTCCAGTGGGGTTCCTCCACATAAAATAGCCTATCGGCTAATTAATTTAAATATTAAAATTTTCATATGTTTAATATAAATTATTACTAGAAATTTTGATAAAAATAAGTTTTTATTTATAATTTTTAAATTTGATTATTCAAGACAATTATAATGTTCAAATTTTTAGAACAAAATTTTAAATATTTAATGTATAAGATTTTATGTAAATCTTTAAATTTTAAACTTTTTTAATTTATAAAATAAATATATTTTTTTTGAATATAATGTTTACTTAATTTTTTAAAATAAGATAGAAAATAAAAATATTTAAATTTAATATAAAATATTAGAATCTTCTAAATACAAAAAACAAAATTAAAATATAATCTTTTTTTTACATAAATTTCATTTAAATTTTTATACTCTTCCCTATCATATGTATTTAAATTTTATTATTGAAGACAATTATAATGTTCAAATATTTAGAACAAAATTTTAAATATTTAATGTATAACATTTTATGTAAATCTTTAAATTTTAAACTATTTTAATATAAAATGAATATAATTTTTTTGAATATAATGTTTGTTTAATTTTTTAAAATAAGATAGAAAATAAAAATGTTTAAATTTAATATAAAATATTAAAATCTTGTAAATACAAAAAACAAAATTAAATTCCCTATCTTATGTATTTTACATTAAAATAAATAATTATTTTTAAATGTTTTAATTTTACAATTAAAATGAAAACTTATTTTTATCAAAATTTATAGTAATAATTTATATTAAAGATATGAAAATTTTAATATTTAAATTAATTTAATAGAAACTTTTTTAAAATTTAATATTTTCTATACTAAATATTTTATGTATTTTACATTAAAATAAATTTTTAAATTTTTATTAATTTTTATTAATATTTTAAGTATTTTTATAATTTTAAAATTATGACTAAATATTGAAAATTAAAAATAAATAAATAAATATTTAATTAAAAACAAAATTAAAATATAATTATATAAATTGTAGAATTACTGCAGGCACAATTTATTTAATAACTTAACATTTTATTATTTACATTAAACAATTGCTGGCACTATACCTCCTTTGTGCTGGGCGGAATCAACACAGTATGGACATCTCCAGCTATTAGGTAGATAGTTATAATGATTGTCGTTAAAAGGAGGCGTCCAAAAATTATGTTGGCTCTTCAGTAATTTTTTTTTTAAAATAGCAGCCATGACAAAAATTCAATTGTATCTTACTTGCAGAAATAGTTTACCAGAGATCAGATAGTGCGGCTGGAGATATTTATTAACCTCATTTATGGCTCTTAGCAGGTACTTTGCAAGCTAAAAAAAATTAAATGCCGAAAGTTACGCTGGATTAAACTGACATACTGCTGAGTGATAGGGCTTTTAATAAATTGCAACCCAATCTTTAACTGTTGCACCAGTATTCAAGCTTAACGCTTAACCACAGATCTGATACTCTATACTGAACCCAGGAATAGCCTAACCTTGAGAAAAATAAAAATAAGGACGCACAGAGTTTAACGCGAGAAAATCAAGATACCATATTTGTCTGCCAACCTGACGGCCCACGGGTGTTACAGATCCGGGCGGTGGATTTTGTTGCCTGTATAGCCATTGCCCGAGTAGGCATGGTCAATCAGACGGAAATCTTCAACGGGCCGATGACAAATGCAAGGTTGCTGCCGAGTATAAATGCCGATGTACCGCTGATGGAGTCAAGACGTCTGACGATGTAAGGACGGGCAGTCGGCGGCAGATGGAGAAACCACGAACGAATTAAATCAAACCGTAGAAGTAAATACGTGAGGGGTCTCCGGCGGGGTTTCCGGCGTCTGACTGGAAATCCCGGTGGGGTTCCCCACATATAATAGCCTATCGGCTAATTAGTAAGGTACAAGACATTTATTCACACCAACAATCCCTATAAACTATCTCTACTCTCAATGAAGTGGAACATTAGACCCTAAAAAAATCAAATTGAATTCTAAACTAAAACTTAACATTTCTTCTATCGCATCATACACATTAAAAATAAATAAATTTTTTAAAGCTAATCTAATGAGGAAAAGTTTGAGTGTCCTTCTATGACATCATACACATTAAAAAATAAAATACATTTTAAAGACAACCTAATTAGGAAGAGCTTGAGTGGTTGCCTACGATTGGGGAGCAGTTCAATCCTCCTTGAGCTTTTGTAATCCCACCAATCACACTTAACCAAAAGCGAGAGAGAGGTTTGTAAGGGCAACCCTCCTAAGCTTTGAAGAGAAGATAAATGTATTTTCTATTTTAAAGAAGCGAGACCTGTTTTCCACTAATCTAGACCGTTTTTTACATATCGACCTTAAGAATTGTTTTTGAAATTTTGAAACAAACCCAAGCTTTGTATCTTGGGCGAATAAACTGCTAATGACGAGGCTTGTTACAGGTTAGAGGATTTCAAACTCATGACGAGGTTTTGTCATGTGGGACGCCTGGACGATGCAGGTTTGAGTTGTCTTGCTGTTGCATTTGCCTCAATCTCTTTCTTTCTTTTGATATGCTCTTCCATTATCTCTGCCATCGACGAAGGTCCCAGTGCCATGGGGGGCACCGGGAGCTCTACACGGGTGTAGGGAGAAACAAATTTCTGCATTTCTCTGAGCACGGTAGTCTGTTGCAGGTGGGTCTTATAAATATCCAGAGCCACCACATTTTGGCCTCCAGGCATCTCGAAGAACAAGTCCACAAGCTTAGATATGTAATCACAAATTTCAGGATAGATGCTGGCACAATCCCTTACAAGGAGATCCACAGCGTACTGGGCAACGGGATTCTTTACAAGATCCCCATTTGGAGGAACACAGTCGAAGAGGAGAGTGAGTAGACCTTGCAGGGCGCCCACTTGTTCCAATAAAACCTCCGATTTAAGATCATCTTTGCTTCTGGAAACCAATAGGGATTTCTGCCTTGTCTGTAAATACAGGGCATAGTTCCGAATCAACTGAGCAGCAAGTTTGTTGGATTCGTCAGTAAATGTGGTTATGTTTCGGGTGGCTGGTGAATTCGGGAGGAAGTTTAAGTCGTTGGTGGAATCTGGTTGGGCAGCTCTGATTATTCGGTGAAGGAGAGAAAGAGTGTTGAGAGCAACCTGCCATGAATGGGCATGAGCGAGGTGCCTTTCAAGGAGCTCTCGCACTGATTTACGTTGTTGTGCAGAGTCCGCGGAGAAAAGCGTCAGTACATGCTTTTCCTTCGGAGGGAGATGGGAGTGCTTGGTGGCTTTATCCACTGCCCTCCTGTAGACACCCGTGTCAGAGTTCCTAGACATTGAAATAAAAAACCATGCAACAATGTTTCGCAATATCTTCCTCATTTTTTATCCTTGAACCTAGTCGATCATATATTTTATAGGGATGAATTGTATCTTAGCAAAGGGTGCGACCACTCCTAACTTCATCACAACACTTCTTGTTAACTTCGTTACAACTACTTCTTAATACATTGCTACATTTGCTATTAGAAGAGCAAAGGAATTGGGTTTTATATCCAATCCACTAATTTATTTAGCTATTCTATATAGGTTATAAATTGAAACTTTCAGTTAATAGTCAAAGATTAAGAGGTATTCATTCTGTCAAAATCAATCAGGTTACAATCTTGATTTCAAAAGACTACCAAATAAATTTTTAAAAAAGTCATTTTTTAATATTAGTAAGGACAATTTTATAGAGGAGGCCTTAAGATTTATTCATATATTAGTAAGGATATGGTTTTGTGGAGGAGGCTTCAAGGTTTATTTATGGGAGGTTAGCAAGGATGCAATTTTATGGAGGAGACTTCAAGGTTTATTCATGAGAGGTCTTGTGAGATGGAAAACAATATGTCCAGAGAGAAATTAAAATCTTACCTTTGAAAATAGAAGCTTCTATTTTCCAGATCTCAATTTCTAGCAAGCATCTTTATGGTAGGGTTGAAATTTTCTTTCATTAGCTTAGGAGATTCTTTTGCCACATGTTATGCATCTACAAATTTTAGCATTAACTATTGCTAAAAAATAATTCACCTAATTTTTTTAGTTCTAGTTATTGTGAAAAAAATCATGAGATAATCAACTTCCTAAACTTTTTGAGCTTAAAATTTTAAACTTGTTCATTGCTATAAATCCATGTGACCACCTACTTGTAAAATGCTCCTAAAAATTCTCAACAACCATTGACATATTATAGGAAGCCCCCCTCACCAACGAAGAATGTTGTGCCCACTTTTCATATTCTAAAGGAAAATAACCTTCCTTAAAGTTAATTTATGTCAATTCAATAATTTGCACACAAAATAAGCATAAACCAACATAGATTAATTAATTTATAATAGTCTGGAATAGATAATTTAGTAATGAATAGTAATTCAGGAAATTAAATTACTATTTAGCTTGTTAAATAATATTTTAAATATATTTTTTGTGGTGCAAAATTTCACTTGCTTTAGTATTCAGTGCTCTCAGTTTGATACATACTCTGAATTTGTAGTGGATTGAATCTACATTCACTACGGGTACATCCTTATGCATGAAAGTGATCTTAAATATATGGGAACAAACTTGTTGATGGTAGATGGATGCAACTTGTTCTACTAGGATCTCTATTTCTCAACTAAATATCAATGACTAGTTGTATTGAGAAATACCTTGGAAAAATCACTAGATCATAATGACTAAATTCTCCTAGGTCAACCCTATTGATTAAATTGAATTTACATTCATGCAATAATATCAAAGACAACACTCAATCACACAAGTGTCCTAGATGTACGCAAATTAGATTCATTTTAGTTTTCTAAACAAAAATATTCCTAAAATGATTCTCCTTGATGTTCTTAGGATATATAGATGATATTCAATATGTTAGGATGATAATGAACACACGTTGAATGAAATACCAATACATAGAAATTACACACAAATGTATACTTGACTCACAATGAATAACATAATAGATAAGAGTCAACAAATATTTAATTTTTGAACTTTACTTTTAGGTCAATTGGGTGTGGTCTAAGACCACTCTTCCACACTAGGTGGGATTGACTCAAGACATGAACATGTAGGATTATCTAGTTGATTAGAAAATATATGGAAATGGTGCAAATGCATATGTTATAAAAGGTGTTTGTATGATGTAGGGGTATCATGCCCAATCCACCAAACAACATTTATTCCCTATGTCCATGGTTTGAAATTTAAAATGTCTACCAATTATTTAGTTTGAAATTGTTCAACTACCCTACCTATCCTCATTAATCAACCAATTGTGTTTTTGTTTCCATTCACACAATGGAACAAAACATTTAAGTTTTTATTGTGCATTATGTGTGACAATAAATGTAGTTAGTTTTGGCACTCATATGCTTTAGGAAAGAGTGTGAAGAATTTAATTTTGTTCTCTAGTGTGTCCTAGAATTAATGTATTATTTTGGTGCTCAAATGCATCTTCTAGAAATATTCAAAAGAATATTTGTAGGGAGGTTTTTGGCTTGAGTTTATGAGAGTAAGAGAGAACAATGTAGAAGATTAAAGAAGCACACCTAAAAAATAAAAATAAAAGGAGCAACAAGGGCCACATGAGAAGGAAGAAAGGATTTGTAATATAATAAAGACCATGTGTGACAAGAAAAGAAGGAAACACCATTTTAAAAGCATGAAGAAGATAAAAATAGTAATTAAAAGAAGAAATTTAAGAGAAAGGTGGGGCCACAATTTTAGAAGGAATTTGAGTTTTGTCCTCATATGTGAGAGGAAGAAGAAAATACATGTAAGAGAAGGAAGATTAAAAGAAGAAAACAAGTAGAGAATATTTAAGGGAAATATAAGAGGAATATGTGAGAGGAAGAGGTTAAAGAGAATTAGAAAATTTAAAAGAGAAAGTAGGCTAGAGGAAATTTAAAAAGGTGTTTTAGGTGGATTGTGATGCAAGTGGGATCATTATTGGAGTGATTCTTAGTCAAAAGGATAGGCCCATAGCCTATTTCAATGAGAAGCTTAATGATGCCAAAAAGAGGTTTTTCTATGACCAAGAGTTTTATGCTATGGTATAGCCATTAAAGAGGTGGTAACATTATCTACTTCCCAAAGAGTTTGTACTCTAAATGGATCGTTGTGCTTTACTATTTATTAATAGTTGAGTTAAGATTAATAAACAACATAATTTGGGTGGAGTTCTTGGAAGGTTATACCTCTATTATTAAGTATCACATCTCATTTTGCTTACATAAACTTAAGTAATAAATAGACAAAACTGGTTAAAAATATGGATTGATTGTCTTATGATTGATTAAGGATAAACGTGTTTTTAAATTGGATGTTATGTTTAAATGCTTGAAATTAAAATGGAAATGGAGATGAGATGATATGTGCACGTGCTTCGGCTATGGTTTTATAGACTAAGCTATTGATGTTAATCTGAGTACAAATGAGTACAAGAGCGTGTCGAAGGTGAGAACATGATTAAGGTAGAAGTATCCTAGCCACTTGATAAATGATTAGTACATGATGGAAACCCGATGCACACACACATTCATGTAGATACATCTAACTTGCATTGTATGATTATGATTGTTTTTGTGTTCTTTGAATACGTCATTGTGTGTTATGACTTAATAAATGACTGTTTATGTTTATTATGTTTGCAAAAATAAACTCAATCGAAAAAATGAAAATATGTTCTATGATATTATGTTTCAAAAATTAAAATGATTGATTGAAAAAATAAATATTTTTTAAAAATTGCATAATTATTTATATATATAAATATTTTAATTTATAAAATGTTTGTCATTAAATATATAAATAATTGCATGATTATTAAACGAAGAAATAAATTTAGTAAGTTTAAATTAAAAAGAAAATAAAATAAGATATATTAAAAGTCTTGCATGATGAATCATGTGACTCTCATGAGGAGAACAAGGAGTTCTAAAATAAGAATTATACTAGAGTAGAGTTTTTTTGAGAACTATTGCATGAAAGTATACTATATACATTTAAAAGAGAAGAAGGGCGACAAAGAAGATTATCATGGGACAACTTTATTCAAGGTTGGAAAAAGGATGGTGTAGGCATTAAGGAAGTGGTAACATTATCTACTTCCCAAGGAGTTTGTACTCTAAATGGATCGTTGTGCTTTACTATTTATTAATAGTTGAGTTAAGTTTAATCAACAACAAATAATTTGGGTGGAGTTCTTGGAAGGTTATACTTCTATTCTTAAGCATTAAAGTGGGAGTTCAAACAAGGTAGAGGACGCCTTAACTAGGAGAGCAACATTATTAATTGAGATGAGGGATGAAGTAGTTGGTTTTGATGCTATGAAGGAGCTATATAAGGAAGATTCAAACTTGAAGGATGCATGGACAACATGTACTAAGCCTACAAGCTTAGATAGAAAATGTAGATGGACTACTTGATATAATATGAGATATAATTCAAAGGACAAAAACTTTGCATGCCTTAGGGATTCATGAGAGAGAACTTAGTTAATGAAAAACAATGTGGTCGTTTGACTAGATATTTTGGAGTTGATAAGACTTTAGCACAAATTAATGAGAGGTATTATTGGATGTGGATGAAGATTGAATTCCGAAAATGCACACAAGGATATTATCTTTAGAAATATGTGAACGGAGGGAATAAAAAAAATGACACTATATCAATCATTATTAGTACTAGATAGACCATGGACTTTGTCCTTGGGTTGCCAATAACACAAAAAAGGTAATGCCTCAATCTTTATGGTTGTTGATAAGTTCTAAAAATGACTCATTTTATAGTTTGTAGAAGGAAAAAAAATGCCACACATATTACAAATTTATTTTTTACAAAGGTTGTTAAGTTGTATGGCTTACCAAAAAGTATAATTTTAAACTTTGACACAAAGTTTGTAAGACATTTTTGGAGGACTCTTTAGAAGAATTTAAACACTACTTTAAAGTTTAGTTCTACATTTCACCCTCAAATGGAAGGGTAGATTGAATTTGTTAATAGGATCTTGCAAAATTAACTAAGTTGTTTGTTTTTAGTAAGCCTAAACAATGGGATTTAATATGGACTCCAAGTAGAATTTACTTGAAATGAATCTAAAATAAACATGTAGGTAAAACCCCATTCCAAGTTGTTTATGGCTACAACCCAAGAGTTGTTTTAGGATTAAAAGAGCTTGTAAATACTAAGGTTCACGTGAGAAGTGTTGAAGGTGAATATTTTGCCAATAATATGCAATATTTATATAAGCAAAGAAAATTAAAGACTAGATTGGAGTAGTCAACTATACAAACAATGAGTAGGGAACATGGTGCTTGCACATCTCTAAAAATAAATGTTTTTGAGTCATACTTATAATAAATTAAAGTGGAGGAAAGTTGGATCCTACAAAATCATAAAGAAGTTTTTACCAAATACTTATGAGTTAGAGTTACCAACAAAGCTAGATATTTCTCCAATCTTCATATTTTTTTTAATCTATATACCTATTATGAGGGAAGAAATCACAATAGGATGAGAAAATGGAAACACTACTAGAAAATAGATGGTATAGCTACCCAAAAGAGAACATGAGGAGATTGAAATCATTTTGGATTTGAATGTGGTTAACCAGAATAGAGGCAGGGGATATGGAAAACATATAGTAAAATAGAGGAATAGATCAATAGAGGATACTACTTGGTTAAGTCCAACTAATACTAATTAGTTTGGGTTTAACTTGCAACAATATGACTACTAATTTGTGACAATATAAATTTTTGGTAGTAAACAACGACTCACAAATTTTGCTACCTTAATAATTTGATGTAGAGGTGACATACCTAAAATACCAAACAACATTCATTTTTCTATATTCAAATTCTTACTAACAATTTATTTTGAAACTATTCAACTACCCTAATTAATATTATGTTTATTTCTATTCATGTAAAAGAATGAAAGATATGATTTATTCATACAATGTGAATGTGATATTTTTGGCACTCATATGCTTTGGACAAGACTCTTGGGGTTCAATTTTATCCTCTAGTGCATCCTACAATTAGTGCATCACTTAAAGAGTTTAACCTGACAAAGGATAATGGTGAAAAAACTTATTTAGGTGCAACTATTAAAGGGAAAGTGAGGTTGTTAGTTGCACAATTGAGGATGGGATCACAACATCTTAGGTGTGAGATTGGTAGGTGAAAGATACCTAAGGAAAATTGGGAAGAAAGAACTTGCATATTCTGCAATAAGGGGGCAGTGGAAACAAAATGGAATTTCATTATGGAATGCACAACTTATGAAGATATTCATACTCAGCAAGAAAATAGATTGACTATGGACAATATGTAGTAGTTATTTGAGGAAGATAAGATTAACTAGACGACTGGTATTTTAGTCAAAATTAATAGTAGAAGATTCAACTTGAAAAAGAGCATGAATGATAAATTAAGTCTATTTGTCTCGGTCCCATAGACTATTTAGTCTCGTGGATGTCATTAAAATCTTTCATTCATTCATTCATTCACTCAAAGAATAGAATACAAGATTAAAGAAAGAGAAAAAAAATAGAAATAAAAAAGAGTGGCAAAGGTTTTGTGTGAAGGAAGATAAGTTACATAATACACCAAAGGTCATGCATGACAAGAAAGGAGGAAGGCACCATTTTAGAAGGGAAGTAGACAAAAAAGAGAAGAATTAAAAGAAGAAATTTAGGAGAAATGTGGGGCTACATTGTAGAAGGAATGAGTTTTTTCATCATATGTGAGAGGAAGAAGAAAACCAATCTAAGAGAAAAGGAAGATTGAAGGAAGCAGAGAAGGTTTAAGGGAGATATAAGAGAAAATACGTGGGAAGAGAAGGTTTAAGGGAGATATAAGAGAAAATACGTGGGAAGGAAAGGTTTAGGGAGAATAGAAAAAAATTAAAAGAGAAGGGAGTTAAGAGGTGGGCCACTCTTTAAAAGGAGATTTTGTTTTTATGTGCAGTTTACAAATTTAAGGGAATAGGAGTATCATAAATAAAAATATAGAAAGTTAATTTTTTCATGTAATTTAAAATAAATGTATGTAAATAAAGTACATTTTTAGTTTATGAAGAAAAGTTTATTTTAAAGTTTTTCAATTATATATGTGATTTTAGGTTTCATTTCATTGTGTTGTTTAATTAAAAAAAATAAGTAGGTCATGTGTAGGAAGTGTATGTATTTGTTATTTTTACAAGTACAACAATAATTAAGTGTATAGCTTGTAATTAGCTACTCCTTTTGACTAAGAGTGTGAATTATGGGTTGTGAAATCAACTTTAGAGTGTTACCATATGGTGGGGCTATTATTGTATAGGAATACGTGTAATGCATGGATATGATAAGATCAAGTATGTGAAAGTATATGTGTAAAAGGGAATGCGAAAAAATATCAAGGAATGAGCCCAACTTTACACAAGATTTTATCCTTTGTCAATATATAATTATATTAAGGTATTCCATCAAAATGGGCTTAAAACTAAATAGGAATTGGCATGAATATGCAAATTTCACCATTATATTTTGCAACCACTTTGTAATGTATGTGAATCCATAATAAACATGTGTAAGGCTCACGAGTATTGCACCTTTACCTTATAAATTTTGAAAGGTATTAGGGTATGCAAAAACACCTCCTAAACTAATCTTACAGGAGAGTATTGTGCAAACTTTAAATATTTTTTAATTACAAAAATGAGAAACACATATAAAACATCAACAAAATTATACTAAAAAATACGTGAACATGGGGAAAACCCTTTCAAGAATAAATATATGCACTCCATTTAGTAATCCAATGTATTATTCAATAATCTAAACATGGTTATAATACACTTATATACCAAGCCTTTTTAGGAGTATCACCAACCATAGATCTAGAACAATTTAGAAAACATAACAATACCCAAAAAGTCACATTCAATGTACCTCTATCTCAAGAGCCCTTTAAATAGGAGAAGTAATACACAAAGCCATCACCATCATCCTAGGAGGACTTCTCAAGTTCTCATCGTCAAAATCTTTCACTTTTAAAATTTTCTTTCTTATAATCTCTTTTGAAATGGCTAGTCTTGTCATAGTTCAAATATTTTACCTTGGACTTATTAGGATATTTTGATCTCCCATGGGAGTTAGATCTAGACTTCCTTTCCAAATTTCATTTTTCATGCCTTTTTATTTCCATCTACCATGAATAGGTAAGGACTCCTTAGTAGATTTAAAAAAAAATCTTCACAAGTCTTTGAAAAGCAATGATGCCATCACTTCATCCATTTTAAAATTGGTGGTAGAGCTCCCAATAGCCATATCAAGGTGATCCCATAAATCTAGCAAATAACACAACAAATTCATGAAACAATCCTTCTCCATTTTTACTTCAACAGAGTGCAACTATGTGACGACCATATTAAATGCATTTAGGTTTTTAACCATAGAGCCACCATCCATTTTGAGGGTATACAACTTCTTTCTTAGAAACATTTTATTAACCAAAGATTTAGATTGATACGAATCTCCTAATTTCTTCCAAAAAAGTATTGTTGAGGTCTATTCATGCACATTCAATAGTATTGAATCAATAAAATAGAGTCCAACAAGACCCTTAGCTTTTATGTCCAATTTTTCATAGTCTCCTTATGTTGTGTTAGTAGGTTTGGATGTAGATACTACATCCCATAGATCTCTATCCACAAGCATATCCTCCATCTTGAAATTCCAAAGTTTAAATTTTGTGCTTGATAACTCTATTTCTATTCTAGATGTGTTTATCATATCTTCCTACAATAAATCAAAACCTTCTATGAAATCTCCCACTTAAATAAAGATTACTACAAAAACCCTCAGTCGAACACCTAGAATATGAGGTGATCATGATTTGATACCAAATTAAAAGAAGCAGGGTACACAAAAATGATTCCTAAGCTAATCTTAGAGGAGATTAATATGTAAATTTTAGATCTTCACAATCATACAAAGAGAGAAACACATATAAAACATAAACAAGATTATTCCACAACATAGGTACACATGGAGAAAACCCTTTCAAGAGAAAATACACCTTTGAAACAACCCAATTTATTATTCAGTAATATAATCATGGTTACAACATAATCACAAAGTAAGCCTTTACATGAGTATCACCAACCAAATATTAAAGTAATTATGGTAGCATAACAATACTTACAAATTCACTATCAATACTCAATCTCAAACACCCTATAAATAGGAGAAGTAATACACAAAACCATGAGCTAAAACCACCAAAAAAGTAGTGCCCAAATATATAGTTAGAAAATCAACACCCAAATCTCAAGATGAGTTCACAAGCTAAAAATAACACATTCCTTTGCACTTGTCATAATTGCATCATAATCCACTCACCAACTTGGCTTTTCTATTTTGGCTTCACTATCTCCATTCAAAGTTTTCTTATGATGTTTCGTAACAAACATCATAAGTTGGTCAACAAGTGCAACTCTCCCTTATAGTTATTTTTTGTGTTCTAGATGTTTTTACATTTCCATGTGGGATTACCAACTTTTAGAGGCCATAATTTTTTCATCTAGGGGCCCCTTTTTTTAAATTATAGACCTCTAAAAGATATATGTAGAAAGAATCCCTATAAGTGATGTTGAACAACCTTAAATTTTTTTTTTTTTCTCAAAAACAAAGTCTTTAGCCTAGAATTTGAGTTTTTCTATTTCTCAATGGAAAAGATGCATTCTTTATATACTTAACATTAGGAGCAAGTTTGAGATAAATTTCTTAATAGCTTTTTTATCAATTTATATTTATAATGTTTTGTACTTCTGGTGATTACATGTGATACCATAATATAAAAATTAGATACTTTGTAATTCCATTATTATGATTGTGTACCTATTTTAGTACCTTTTCTATTTTGACTATTTTAAACCCATTTGATGCATGTTTTCCCTTCACTTATCCTCATCCTCCTAATCTATCCTCTTATTCATGCACACTTATTATAATTATAATTTTACCTCTTTATCTCCTCTAATTAAAAAATGAAATTCTCTCCTTATCCCATATTCCCTCCAAAAATATAATCTTCATCCATTTTCCCTTTTATTTATCTTAATTCCCTTAAGTCATCCCCTTCTTAATGTCCCTATTTCCCTTATTCTTATTATAATATTTATTTATTATCTCCTTTGATTAAAAAATAAATAAAATCATCTCCTTATCTCATGTCCCCTCCAACAATCTATAAAGAACCCCTCATCTTGATGTCACAAATTCTCCATTATTCTCTCCCTTAGGAGCAATCTTGGAGAAGTTTTAGGATCTTTGGAGCATTGGTGTCTTCATTTCTAATTGGAGCATTTCAAGTAGCCCCCTTGAGGTTTGATATAGCTATGGTGAATCCCTCTTTCTCTCTTTTCTCATTCCACAACTCTCTTCCTTTTTCTTTCTTAATATCTTTCCCAAAACCTAAATATTTATTGGTTTTCCACCCCCTCTTCAATTTATTTCTAGATCTAACCAAATCCATTTTAATCTACTATTTTATCATCTCCTTTTCATTCCTCTACAAAATTATATTATATTTGTTGCATTTGGAATATCATTTGGTTATGTAGACACCTAAAATTACCTAGGTCTTGATTTGCCTACTCCTAAACAATTTATTCCTTATTCACTAAGGTCTTGATTATTCCCTAAATATGATTAATTCATTATTAGGACTTTATCATAATTATTCTATTTTCCCTATCTCCTGACCCACTTTCCTAAATCCTATTTCCTATTCCATGTTCCCTTCCACATAAATTTAAAATCCCCTTTTTCTCCTCCACCCATATCATAACCAATTTCTAACCATATCTAAAATAATAATTTTAAAATTAATAATTCTCCATTATTCTCCACCCTCCATCTCTCAACTAACCAACCATATCCAAAGACAAAGCAACATCATTTGATTTGAGGTTTACAATGGGATCGATAAAGAGATTTAATTTGATTTCTTTATTTATGTTTTTCAAGTTCTTATAATTTTTTATTTTCTGATTTCATTATTTACAATTGATTCTGAGGAAAGTAAGTTTGAGTAAGAATATACATATATTTTTTTGCTTATTTGCTAAAATTTTCTCACTTTGAATTTTTTTAAAAGTTTTTCCATCAATTTGTTGTAGGCAAAGCTTGAGAGCAATATGCAAATCTAGAAAATCCTTGTTCAAGAAGATTGAGAATATGATTGAACAAGGATTGTGTCAATTTTTTTGGTAGACTTCACTATTTTATCTAAAGGATTTATTATTTATTTCTTTGTGATATTTTGAACTTATTTACCTTCAGTTGTAACTGTAGAATTTAAGTGACAAATCATTGTAGTTGTGGAAGGATTGATAATATTAGTTTTTACTAGGTAGCTCGAAATAGGAACAAAAAATAGAATAGGATTATGAGAATTTTATATGGCTTGGTGAGCTCTATCTATATTTCTGTTGACCAAATTTGTGGGATTAAACTTTTTGTGTCAATTTATTGAACCAAAGCTTCATCAACATCCAAAACTAGGAAAACTTTATTTGTAGGGTGAGGCAAGGTTTGTGTTATAATTTTCTAGTAAACTTCATTATTTTCATTCTAAGGGATTAGTTATTGATTCCTGTGGAATGTTTTGACATGCTTTTCAAGGATACAATGTTGTAGTTGTAGAAGGGTTGATAGTATTGGTTGGTTCCAAGCAAGTTGAAATCGGTACAAAAATAAGAATAGATTGTTGGTACCTTATGTGGCATGATAAGTTATAGTTATTAAATGAATTGACGGGTTGTTTTGTAAAAAAATGATCAAGATAAATATAGGTGGATAATATATTCCATATAGTTTTGGAAAATATTATGCATGTTTTTAAGCTTTTCTTTGTTTTCTTATCCAGTTTATCAAGGTTTAGCTATTGTAGTGTCTTGTAAAATTTGATGTTTGCCATTTTCCCATGCTCAAAGTTTGGATTGGTAACAAAGGAATTTCTTAAGTGATTCTTATGCACAATAGTAGTGTACATGTACACATAAAAACTTGTGCGATAACATAGAATATCTATACAAATTATCTATACTCAAGAAAAATATACCACAATCGAGTTTTGCTTATTTTCCTAGTCAAATTTGTGATTTCACATATTTCTTTGATAACAATGTGCATATGAGCCTATATCAACAAAATAAGCAATAAGACACAATTCAAATAGCTTAAGATGACATTGTGCAAAATAATATAGGTGGTTTGTGTATGCTTCTACATTTTGCATACATGCCTACTAGGGTAGTTTCAACAATAACATTTGAAAAAATAATTCCTTGTTTTATCTTTTGATAGATGTCAATATTGTGTTCAAAATGTGTTATGCAAGTGTGGATCTTTGGTTTTTGGCAGTAAATTTTTGGTTTGTTGTAGCAAATGATATTAATAGTTAGCAATGTGATTGCCATTTTTCTATTGACACAAGAGTTTGTCTATAATGTATGTTAATGTTGATTAAGTTACCTACTATAATAAATTGAAAGAAAAACCATAGTTTTTCATTTTGTATATAAGTATCATAATTTGAGTTTATTAGAGAGAAATAGAGGAGTTCATATAGAGCACTTTTTATGATTTATATTGGGCTAAAATTTGTATTTATAATATTATTTCTTAAAACATAATATGAATATTAATATGTAATTGAATAACATATATAATATTATAATACTAATATTAATATACAATATAATAATATATAATATTATAATTTAATAGTAATATATAATCTAATAATGTATATAATATTATAATATTACTTAATCTTGTTGGCACAAGTCTTTTTCACTCCAATTTTTCCTTTATCAATTAATCACACCTTTCTTTTCATGAAAATGGGCCTAAGTGTTGCATTGTTGGCAGATTTTTGAGGTTTCAAAACTTGTATCAGCCTAGAAGAGTTTGTGACAACCCTCTTGATTCACGACAAGATTATCATAACCTTGTTGAAAGTCGATTGTACTATCACAACTTTTTTGAATTTTTAAAATGTTGAAGTCCATGTCAACTTTGCTTTTGCTTCTTGGAGTTATGTCAAGTATCTATGCAATAATCTTTGAAATAAGTATGTTCAAAGTGAAAGTCAGTATATTAATATATAATAAAATGATATATGATAAATTATAATATTAATTATTATAGTGTAATATTAATATAACATTCAATACTATATATAATGTTGTAATATTATAATAGTTTTTTTACAATTTATGATGTTGATCAAGTTACCTACTATAATAAATTGTAAGCAACAATTTTGTAAACTCTATATAAGTATCATAATTTGAGATCATCAAAGAAAAATAGGGGAGTTCATAAGAGCACTTTTATGATTAATATTGGGTCAAATATTGCATTTATAATATTATTTCTTATAATATAATATTAATATGTAATTGAATAATATAAAATATTATAATACTAATTGTCATAGTGTAATATTAATATACAAGATCTAATAATATATAATATTGCAATGTAATATTAATATATACTCTAGTAATGTTGAATGGACAAGACAATTGAGAGGGGGGGTGAATTAGTTGTATCTAATTAAAACATCAAAACCCTCAACAATAATCAGATCCACATGCATTCATTGAACCCTTAATTTGTTATGAGCATGAAAAGCAAATAACAAAAACTTAAACAACTCAACACCATGCACAAGAGAACACCAGATTTATGTGGAATACCCAAGAAGGGAAAAAAAACTGTGAGGATTAGCTCATAATCTAAGTAATAACAAAACTGATACAAAGGCTCACTGCTAGAATAGGACACATTCTCCTAAAAGGCTCACAACCAAGGCTCACTGCTGGAATGGAAAGATGATAGAGAAGAAAGGTTACATAGAGAACATGATCTCAATGCAACAAAGATTCCACCACAATAGCTCCAACACCTTTGCAGTCTATTTGAATGATTATAGACACCTTCTGCTCACTGCATCTAGTAATCCAACACTTGAAAGCTTGCATTGCTCTACTTAATTTAGCATCACTCACATCACATACTTCATACACTCATTTATATTACTTCTATCTTAACCTCCTTCAACAATTCAACTCATACTTATACCGTCCTCAACCTTGAAACCCTTTCCAAGGTCGACAATGCACCTTAAACATGCAAATTCAAATTAGGTCGGTGCCAAAACATTCCTGTGGTGGATAGGAATGAATGTGAACCACACAAATCCTTAGCTAGGACCCAAATATTTTCTAACACACCTCAACATGCTTCCACAAACTTCAAAGTTGCTTTGCATGTAGTGTAAACACCAGGTCGATCGTTACCCGTGCAAACACCATTAATCAATTAAGTACACGCTTCATCAATATCAAGACGACTTGAAAACCACACACCATGCTTCAAAATGATCTAGAATATTCCTCTAACATCCTTAAATCCATCAAAATCCTTCACAATAACTTTCACCTGAAGAATGTACATAATTTTTACACTTAGACTACTTTGCCAAACATAGTAATTTGGAAGACCATCTTCCAGAACACCAAACAATGAATCCTCTTAAAATAGGAAAGAGACCAAAACCATCAACATACCCTTATAATCGTAAGATCTAAAGCACAACTATGGAGAAGTGTAGAGCCAAAATATTTCTCCTAGACACCTCTATAATACACAGTCATTCACTGGTGAACACAACTTCTATTGTACAATGATCTAGCATACAATCTCTTGAATATAACATCTCTGATCACCTCTCACCAACATATTTGAACCAAATAGGCATAACATCAACACCGAAGAAATGCAGAGCACATTTCAAATCACATTTTGAACCACTGAACACAACTTCATCACACTATTTTCTCTTTTCTTCAACTTTTCTCAAAAGCACTTGGAAACCAAGCACTAGAGATATCATCTCAACATATCACATCATAAAGATAGCTCCATGTACTCACAACACTTCTCGATATCTCAACTATACATGCATACCAAAATAGTTCAATTAACACCTCTTCCATCAACCAGTTGACACCAATGACAACACAAGCTTGTTGACATCAATGACAACACCAATCTGCTCATATTTGCAACAATCTCCCCCTTTGTCATTGATGGCGACACAATATGTGAAAAACCATCAAATAAAAATCTCCTTTATTTTTAATTGATTAGACAACTTACACAACATTCATCTCTCCCCCTTGGGTGATCCCACAAAGCTGGTTTAATTTTGGAGGAACTAATTTTTGCTGAAATCACATATTTTAGAAAATATAATGATTTAAGCCTTAAAAGGTTCCATTTAAATATTCCAATTGAAGAGGGTTTGATCAAACTACCTTAAATCAAACCCCCTTGGATAGAACCCCGCTAGTTTTAAACCATAACATATTAGAGTCTCCTTTACACCACCAAAATGATGAAAACTTTTGATTTAGCTAGACCAATGAATTCAATTATATCCTAACAGTTTCCCAAAGTATAATTTAAATAAATTTAATTTTATTTATTATATTTATTTTTTTATCATGATGAACCAAATGCTCTCGCTCTACATATGCCAGTAGATTATTAAAAAAATTAAAATATTAGTGCACCGGGGAGTATTAAAGTCTTGAGATCATAAAGAAAAAAGAATTTCTTTACATACAAAAAGTTATAATCGCTACTTAAGTGTCCGAATTATAATTATTTCTAATCAAAACTTGATAAAGAAAAATATTAAGTAAAAAAATCTAACCAAGGGAAGCACTAGATATCATAGTTAAGTGAATCAAATCAAGAAAATTAGAATTTTTACTCCTTCAGAAAAAGTTATGCTATACTTGAGCGCCACTTTTAAAATGTTGTTTCTTCAGAAACTAGCCAGGAGATGGAAAGCAACATGACTCAAAATTTTGAAAAATATTTAATCTATATACAAAATTTCAAAACTTAGTTTGCATCATCTTCAAATTCCTCACGATTTAGCCGCTATAGGTGCCCGAAAGTGAAGATTTAGTTAAAAAAAATTATTTCAGTGTCCAATTTGGCCAAAAATTGTAAACCACTATTGTGGGATCACCCCCTTTCAACTTATTCTTTTTCGCATGCTTCACTCCCCCTTTAACAATAATGATTAAACATACACAACTTTCACGCACTCTTCTCCTTACATGATTCTTTCTCCAATTTACTCTCTTTCCCCTATCAATTTGTTCCTTTTTCACATGATTCTCTCTCCCCCTTTGACATCAATGGAAAAGGATAATTTTTTTTGCATTTTTCTCCCCCTTTGACATTGAACCAAGATCCTTAGACAAATTGTGCACCACTATTTTGCAACATACTTTTACTGCTTTGAATACTCCCCCTTAGGAGTACGCACCAACTTGTACCAAATCAAAAACCTTTGCATAATGAAAACAATCATTCCATACTACAACAATGTCACTACCTACTCCCCCTAAGAGGTAGCCACCAACATTATTCCAAAATAAAGGATAGATCATGAGATCCACTGGATTGACGCACCTCCTTATGCATCTAGTTTAGAGAAGGAGGGACAATGACCCCCAATTTCTCCTGGAGATACTCAAAAGTATCCTTAGGAAGAGCCTTAGTGAATATGTCAACAATTTGATCCTTTATAGGTACATATTCAAGCTTCACTTCATTCTCCACAATCTTCTCTCTCAGAAAGTGATATTTGATTGAATTATGTTTTTTCCTTGAATGCATCACTAGGTTCTTTGAAATGTTTATTGCACTTGTATTATCACAAAAGATAGAAATAGGCTCATCATACACCACTCTTATATCCTTCAATGTTTGCCTCATCCACAACACTTGTGTGCAGCAAGATGTTGCTGCAATATACTCAACCTCTACAATAGATAAATAAACTAAATCTTGTTTCTTACTTAGCCATGACACCAATATACATCTAAGAAAGAATGCACCACCACTTGTACTTTTTCTATCATCCACACAACTAGCCCAATCTGCATCTGTGTAAGCACTCAATGTGAAATTGGTATCTTTTGGATACCATAAGTCATGATCCAGAGTGCCCTTTAGGTATCTAAATATTCTCTTCACTGCTGCAACATGTCTCTTCTAGGATCTTCTTGAAATATAGCCACAAGAAAAATTGCATGCATGATATCTAGTCTAGTAGCAGTTAGATATAGTAGTCCACAAATCATATATATATACTTGCTCTAATCAACCTTAGAGGATTCATTATTCTTGCTCAGTTTGCAACCAATAACCATAAGAGTACATACCGGTTTGGAGTATTCCATTCCAAACTTCTTCAATATTTCTTTAACATATTTTGACTGCGAAATGAATATGCCTTTATCTATTTGATTGATTTGTAGCCCTAGGAAGAAATTCATCTCCCAAACATAGACATCTCAAACTCTTTATGCATTTCTTCTCCAAAATTCTTACACAGCTTTATTTCCTCCAAAGATTATGTGAAAACGTACACAACTAAAATCAAGATTTGATCTTTCTCAACCTTAAAGTAAAGGTTACTATATGTGGTGCCTTTATTGAATCATTGTTGTATTAAATACTTATCAAACTTTGCATACCAAGCTCTAGGAGCTTGCTTCAATCCATATAATTTCTTCTTCAATCTGCAAACCATATTAGGTTTATCTGACAACTAAAATCCTTCTGGTTGTTCCATGTATACTGTAGAGTTTAAACTAGTGTCTTGTAAACTTGGTAAGAGCTACTCAATTCAAAGGTATAAATAGTTGAACAGTTCACTCAACATTGTAAAGACTACATTAAATTATCAACCAAGGTTTGTAAACTTGTGATGATGCTGCACTATATGTGCCTATAAAGACTTGAGGCTACCTAGGTTATCCTAATTAAAGTATTCTACTTACTGGAAATTTACAGAATTGCATAACAATGAAAGAAAAAAACTAGCGCTAATGGCTATGGGTGCCTACAACTTAACCTATAACTGAACTGCTGCTAATGAATAATTACTGAACTAACTCAAAACTACTCAAACTAGAAATTAAACTTATTCTAACCTCTGGATTACTACATATTAACCAATGAACATTCATTACTGATACTCAAAGTATGCAAATCTATTCTAACTTGCATGTAATGTATGAAACAATGATAAACAAAAATAACTACTAACAGAAATAAAACAGCTATAAATGGAGTGAAGAGCAGTTACCTTGAGTGGATTTCTCGAGTGGTTGTCTTCACTTAACTAAAGCCAAATCTAAATATCATATTCTACACATCCATGTGAAATTTAACTCTATTAATTATTCATCACAAAATATTACACACGATCTTCTTCACAGATTGTATTCAATGAAATCATTCTGAATAGCTAACATGTCTATAGATAATAACTGAACTTGAAAAGAAATTGATAACAAAATACTGGAAATCAACAAACTTATTTAAGGACTCAACCACTGGCTATATACAAGCACGAGGGAGTTTTATTCTAAGCAACAACTAACTGCAATCATAAACTATCACTCCTAGATATCAGAGTATATAGTTAAGATTCAATTGTTCAAACTATAACTAAAAAGAAAGAAGAGTTCTAATAAAACTAAAACTCTGTAAAATAGAATTGCATGTAAAACACAAAAATAGTTATTCAGAAGCCTATCAACAAGAGAGTTCTTATTCTTCAGCACTTTATTAACTTTTCATAATGATGCACGTTTAACTCCACCAAGTGTCTTATTCAATAGTTATTACATTCAACTTGATCTGGCACTTCCCTTTTTCTACTGTCCCAGTCTTCCTTTTGTTGTAGGTTACAACTTCTAGTTTCTATAGGCTACAATTCCTTTTTGAGCTGCAAGAGGTTAATCCACAAAACATATACACAAAGCTAACTACCATAATTAAATATAGAATATGATCCATATTTCACACATACTCACATATAAACTATGCAATGATACTTTATTATAACCATATTTCCATCACTATGATTTAGGTCCAAGGTTGTATAATAAACATGAAAAGATAGCATAGAATAGGAGTATTGTCTGAAAGGATTCGATAATAGTGTCAAAGTATGCATAAAAACAGCTAATAATCAAACCCATCATTCCCCCCAACTATACTTTTGCTTGTCCTCAAGCAAAACACTAGGGGTAGAAATTATATTGTAGGGTGATCTCCTCGAGGTCCATAACAACATCAACTCCCTTGATCTACTTTAAGTAAAAACCTTTGTAAGTTGCAAGTTTCCTCATTCTGATGATCCCAGCTTTCTCACACTCCTCACCTTTTTCCCCGGTCCAATATGGAACTTGGATAGAGTAGCATAGTTGGGTGAAATGTGAGTGGTGCCCAGTGAATTCCTATTTCAGTACCAATTTGCATGTATTTGTGTACCCTTTCAAGCATAGTGGTAAAATTGTACATTAAGTGAGGTTCCTTTCTCTATAACTTTTGGGTCAAGGTGTTCCATCTGCTCTGTATATAATTGTAACATTGTTGACCCAAGCCCTCAACTAATGTTGCATTCTTTTGTAATCCTCTGTCCTTAGTTTCATAATTTTTCTTCCTACACCTTTATGTTCCAGGAGTTTCAACCATTCATCTATAACTATATCAGGGTTTTTAGATTCTTTTCTTATGGGGAGAACAACTAATTTCTCCCTCTCCTCATATTCTTCCATTATTTCTCCCCTAAATTTTTCATTCTTGTAATAAGATGCTAGTGCCCTCACTTGGAGATCCCCTACAAATATCAAAGGATTCCACTCTATTTCCTCTGGCACCACATAGTTGTGTAAATAGTATTCACACAATTGATCCTACTCCTCTGGTGTAGAATTAGAAAAAACACTAAGAAACTCAAATTGTCTGCTCATTCCAACTGATTGGTTGCTGATTAGCCTACTAAACTGAAAACTCAGACATTTTTCCTATAAAAATAATGCATATGTCCTTGCTAGAGGCTTGCATCTTATGATTTGTGTAGCTTTATCTGCCACTTCTTCCAATCTGACGACTAATTTTCTTAGCTCAATCTATTTCCCTTCCAATACCTTAGCATGTTCTTCAATCAAGATTTATTTTTCTTTCTTCCACTTTTCTTTCTCTTGTGCAAACTCGTCAATCACCCTCAATAGCTGATAACCAAGTGACAAGGTTGTATGGTGAATTGGAGTTCTTATGGGAGGAGGTCTCTTATTTGGTACTGAAAGTTCTCCATCCCTTGTCTTAGTAATGACCAATCGTGCCAATAAATAAAGTTTAGTAGAATGGCCATATGTTTGCAATTTTTCTTCCAATTCGTATATTTATGTTCCTCTTTCCTTGTCTTTCTTTTCATAGCTCTACACTAACTCCTCCAAATATTTTATTTTTTCCAAATCTTCCTGAAGCTCTTTCCTGACATCTCTATCTTCTATAAACATCTCTTATGTTTCCATAAACTGCTCATTACCTCCCCCTAGACAATAATAGTCTTCATAAGTAGGACTATTTGGGGTTCTCTTTTTTTGTTTTCTTAGCAACAAACACATCTACTAATTATGAATCAAAAGTAGACATGTATCTCTTCCTCTTCACAGGTGTATTTACATTTCCAAGGATATTTCCTTTCCCTTCAAAATCTATCTCTACCAACATTATATCTTCCTCCTACTGTTCTTTTCCCTTCTCCTCTTCTTCAGGTTTCTCCACACTTCCCCTCATGACACCTTATTTATTTAATCTACTTGAATGCCTAGTTGTAGGTGTCTCCTTCTCAACATCCTTATTTTTATTTTATGATTTAAAAGGTGTGGATGTTGTGGATGTATTGCCTCTTCTACTCTTGCATTTTGATGGTTTTGAAGAAGATGGATTTTCTTCCACTGCTGGTGACTTAGACTCTAGCACATTGTGCTCCTCATGCTCACCTTGGCTACAGGTAGATGAAGTCATAGGTGAGACATGAGAAATTTCTCTTATAGGTTCAATTTGTGGCTCTAAAGTCTCAAGTATTGCATATGCCTCTAATAAACTATTAATATCTCCACATTTCTTAAAATCTTCCCACTCTACTTGTGGGTACTAAATTATTAAGCTTCTTTTTACTAATAAGGCAATAAAAAAGTGATGTGATAAGGCAGTGTCACAGATAGTCCTTTCACCATTGCTTCATCATGCTCCAATCAAATAGTGGTGTGACTTCATATGCATCTAATGATAGTCCTTTCACCATTGCTTCATCATGCTCCAATTTGGCTACAAACCTTCGTGCTCTAGCATTGTCAAATTTTGCTAGTTTCAGGAATTAGTCGAGCCAACCCACTCCTGTGAAGATGGGTAAGACCATTGCATCTTCCAATATTTTCTTGTGAGTTGACAAATATCTCCTTATAACATCACCTCCCATTATGACTCTCTTTAATTTTCTCAATGTGTTAACCTTGAAAATTGAGCTCAATTCAACTTCACCACCTTCAAAACCCTTCTCTATTCTACTATTTCCTCTTGAACTTTCACTACCATACTGTAACTGCAACTCTCCTTCTTAATATCAGCTTAATTGAGCCAAAAATAGGTTCTAGGTTCACCTTAGCTCAAGTTCACAAGATTAGGGAATTGGCAATTGAAAGTATCAACAAAAAGTAGGTGTAATTTTAGGAGGGTTTTGCATGTCATATCTATCTATTACATTTGATTAAGGTGGTGAAAATCGAAAAAACTAGCTGAGTTGTACCCTCCCCCCAACTTAAGTTTTGAAGTGACCTCACTTCAACTCATGATTGGAAAGGGTATGATTAGAAATTATGGAAGTTAATGCTATGGATATTTCACATGCATAATTTAATATACAAGACATAATTAAAGCATTAAGAAAGTTCAAATATTTAAAATTTGAACTGGCAATAGGAAATAAAAGAGGCGTGTTGTGGGTACTTATTATGAAAAGATGGATACTGCATGTGAGAATTTTGAGGTGAAAGTGCGTGAACTGCAATTAATGTGGCACTAAGTAATTTGAATTTTTTTTAGCTAGATGACACTACGGGCACCTTCGACATCAGGTAGCATTTGAATGTTGACAAGTATTATGCTACAGGTCCCTATGAGAACAAGACCCTTGATGAATGTGTAAAAATGAAATATAAAATAGGTCCCTCTAGAGAAAATATGAACATGATTATAACCGTTCTGTGATTGCTTGTGAGGTAAAACAAAAAATTAATCTTGGGTGATCTTAGGGATTGAGCTGTGTAGCTCAATCACTTGGTCACCATAAGTACTAGGTATATCATGAGCGGATGAGATATCACTTTGTGTTTCTAAACCTGTATCTAGATCACTGGGAGCACCATATTGCTGAACACGAGAAAGTATAAAGTATTCTTTATACACCGGTTTCTTATACAACTTCAATATGTGGCCATTAACTAGGAGAGAAAATTTTACTGCATCTATAGTGTGCAGCTTGGCTGCTCCATTAGGATAGACTTGACTAATTTCATAAGGTCCCAACCACCTAGATTAGAGTTTCCCCTTGAAATCCTTGTACCTTGAATCATATAATAATTCTCAGTCCCCTACATTAAACTCCTTGGTTTTGATATACTGGTCATGCCACTTCATCCTTTACTTTTGTACTATCTTAGTGTGATGGATTTCCTCCATCCTGATTTCATCCAACCCATTTCAATGGTGCAACCTTTCCTTTTAAGTTGTTGTTAGATCCATTTCTAGCTCTACTACTATTCTTAATGTCTTATATTCAAAATCAATTGAAAGGACTATTGTTTTTCCATAGACTAGCTCATAGGGTGTAAAACCAGTTGTTATTTTCCAAGTTGTTCTATATGCCCACAATGCTTATGGTATCCTTGCAACCCAATATTTCCTATGTAACTGTACTATCTTGGTAAGAATACTTTCAATTTCTCTATTAGTAACCTCCACCTGACCATTGGACTGCGAGTGATAAGGTGTTGAATTTTTGTGCCTAATTTGGTATTCTTCAACCAATTTGGTGATGAGGTCTGAATTAAACTATGGAACCTGATGAGTGACTATTTCCTTAGGTACTCCATACCTAGTAAAAAATTCCTCATACAAGAATTTAGTCACATTTCCATCTCTAACAAACTGTAATACCTTTACTTCTACCCATTTTGTCAGATAGTCAATGCAAACTAGAATGTACTCCTTGTTGTTGGAAGTAGGTGAGATTGGTCTAATAAAGTATAGACCCAAATTTTCAAAGGGAGCTAATGTTAACTGAGGCTGCAATGGAATTTCATCACTCCTTGTTGGTTTACCCATTTGTTGGCACTTATCACAACTCCTTATATACTTAATAGAATCCTTGTGTAGAGTTGGCCAATAGTAACCAGTTGTGAGGATTTTGAATGTTGTTCTTTTTGTTGCAAAATAACCCCCACATGGTTCATCATGGAAATCCTTCATGATATCATAGATTTAATCCTCCATTATGCACCTTCTCATGATGTTGTTAGGGCTAGTGTAAAACATATAACCTGATATCTAAGAGTATGGAAAAAATTTATGTACCAACTATCTCTTTTCCCTTGGAGAAAAGTGTGGTGGAATCTGCCCTATCACTAAATAATTTGCAAAATCAACATACTAGGGTACATGAACATTAAGAGAAAAAAAGTGTTCATCTAGAAATGAGTCATCCACTACTCCAACTTATTATGTTTGCAATCTTGATAGAAAATTTTCCACTACATTAGTCTTACCAAGTTTGTCCACTATTGGAATATCAAACTCTTGTAGAAGGAGCAACCATCTTACTAATCTACCCCCAACTACAGGCTTGTTCATCAAATATTTGATAATTGTATGGTCTGTATGGACAAAAAATAAATAACCAGTAATATAATTCTTGAATTTATTAATGGCATACACTATTGCTAGCATCTCCTTTTCTATAACAGTATAATTCAACTTTGCTATGTGAAGATTCTTGCTAATGTAATAGATTGCATACTCTTTGTTACCTTCTTTTTGACCCAAAACTGCTCCAATAGAAAAATATGAAGCATCTATATGTATATGAAAGGGTAAGGTCCAATTTGGCCCCCTCAAATTAGGCTATTGGTTCAAGGCTTTCTTCAACTCTTCAAAGGAGTGTTGGCACTCTAATGTCCACTCAAATTCAATATATTTACTTAGCAAAACAAACAATGGTGCAACAATATTATTGAAATCTTTAATAAACCTCCTATAGTAGCCTACATGGCCAAGGAAACTTCTTTTATCTCTTTGATTTTGTGGAACAGGTAGTGTAGAAATAATTTCTATCTTATGTGGATCAACTTGAATCCCTACACTAGATATGAAGTTCCCTAAAACAATTCCTTGAGTCATCATCATAAATCACTTCTCATTGTTGAGTGACAAGTTGTGTTCATTACATCTCTTTAATACCTTTTCCAAATTGCTGAGGTCTTCCTCATAAGTTTCCCCATATGTAGTGAAATCATCCATATATCTCCATACAATCATGAGCATAATAAAAAAATATGTTGAGCACTGCCCTCTGAAAAGTAGCTAGAGCATTGCATAAACCGAAGGACTAAACAAAGTAGGCATAAGTACCCCAAAGACAGGTGAATGTTGTCTTGTATTGATCATATGGAGCCATTTTTATTTGATTGTAACCACTGAAACCATCTAGGAATGAAAATTACTTCTTCCCAGCTAAGGAGTGAAGCACTTGATCTATGAAGGGCAATGGAAAGTGGTCCTTCCTAGTGGTTGTGTTCAGTTCCCTGTAATCTACACAAAATCTCCATTTTCCACCTTTCTTGGGAATAATGACCAAAGGTGAGACCCATTCACTATCAGATGTAGGATAAATGATCTTGCATCAAGGAGTTTTTGAAGTTTAGCTTTGACTATGTCTCTCAAGGCAGGGTTCATTCATTGTTGAGGCTATCTAATGGGTCTATAACCATCATTGATATAGATCCTATGCATACATAAGTCAAGATCTATGCCTTTCATATCATGGTAGTCCCATGCATATGTTGTTGTGTGTGCCTGCAACACTGTGTGCAAGGAATTCTACTGCTCTTTAGTTAATGCATTGTTTATATTCAACATTCTTCCTGGTATGACTTATAGTTCTTTAGATGATTCTTGCATAGATGAGAGGTCAAGGCTTG